>JAPDRO010000029.1:0-296651 GCA_030247885.1 Taxawa tesnikishii (nom. ined.)
CCTAACCCTAACCCTAACCCTAACCCTAACCCTAACCCTAACCCTAACCCTAACCCTAACCCTAACCCACTCACTCACTCACTCACTCACTCACTCACTCACTCACTCTTATTCTTACTCATTCTTACTCTCACTCACTCACTCTCTTTTTCAATGTTTTTTCTCTTTCTACTTTATTTCTTTCTTTCTATTTTATCTCTCTTCTTTTATTCTTCTTATATCTTATTACTCTACTACTTTATTACTTTACTACTCTATTACTCTACTATTCTATTACTCTACTATTTTATTACTCTATTATTTTATTACTTTACTACTTTACTACTTTATTATTTTATTACTTTATTACTATATTTTTATTACTTTCTTATTCTTTTTAAATATTACTTTAACTCTACTAATTTATTATTCCATTCTTATATTACTATATCTCTATTACTTTACTCCTTATCTTTTACTATAAATCTCTTATTTTAACTTTTTTCTTTTATTTCTTTTCTTTCTTTTATTTTATCTCTTCTTATTTTCCTATTTTTTACTTTTATTCTATTTCTATATTATTATATCCCTATTACTTAAACTTTCTTTCTTTATTCCTTCCTTATTATAACTCTTATTTTCTAACTTACTTATTTTATTCCTTCTCTTTTTATTACCTTTCTTTTTATTATCTTCTCTTTTCTTTTATATTATCCTCCCTTACTTTACTTTCCTTTTTACTTTTTTCTCTTATTCTTAACTAATCTCCTTTTTCTTTTTATATTCCACTATTTTACTTTAATTTCTTTTACTTTACTATTAAATCTATTAGTTTTTCTTTTTCTTTCTTTTATCTTTTTTTATCTTAAGAGATATATCTTTTTCTCTTTAAAATATTATACTTGTTATAGAGAGAAATATTACCTTTTTTTTTTGAAAATCCTATATAGAGAAATATTGTTCCTTTCTTTAAAACTTAGCTTTTCTATGATTATCGTCTTCTTCATTTATATACTTACTTTTTACCCTTATTTATCTAAACCCTAACTCTTAGTTCTATATTATCCTATATAATCCCTAAGGTTTAAGAAGAACTTTATTATACTTTAGGATTCTTTCTTAACTTCTTTATAACTTAGCTTAAGTCTATTTAACTAAGTTACTTTCCTTATCTATTAGACTTCTTCTTAACTACTCTAACTAACTTATTATTAGGCGTTTACTTTTTGTTAGGACTCTTTCTTGCTTGTCGGAGCTAGTAAGGACCTAACGTATTTACCTCTTAAGCTATTATCTATTTTTTTCCTTCGCTACTTCTTCTGTTTTTTCCTTCACTACTTCTTCTGTTTTTTCCTTCACTACTTCTTCTGTTTTTTCCTTCACTACTTCTTCTGTTTTTTCTTATAGGTCGTTGCTATTAGTTGTCTCTGACCTCGCTATCTTAGAACGACAATAAAGCCTTTGCCGCTACTCTGACTCCCTGTACCGCCATTCCGCCTCCAAATCTTGTCTCCTCTCCCAACCAGTCAAAGAAATCCTCCACCCCGGCGAATCTGCGCCGGAAGTGGTCCTCTAGCCATCTGGCTCCTCCGGCGCTCACGAATATCCCGTAACAGAGCGGCAGGACCACGTCTCCGTGCTCACACGCTTCTTCCTTACTGGTCTTGCTGAGCTCAGCCCTTTGGCAGATGGACTGAGGGTTTAGGCACCAGAAGCAGCTCGTGTACGGACGCAACCACTTTCGTCCGCGTGTCTCGTGCCGCTGCCGTACTCGACTGCGCTCGTGAAACACCTCATGCCGCCGGGCACACTTGGAGAACTCGTGCTTCCATTCCTCGTCCATCGCACGGCAGAGCAAGCATGTCCCGCGCACGCTGGCCAGGTCCAGACGGTAGTTGACAAGTTCGGAGTGAGCCTGCAGCCGCTCTTGCTGGATGAGATCGAGTCCGGTGTGGGCGGTCTGCCGTCTTGTCGCGTCCGAGGCTGCGATTGATCCTCGTGAGCCGCTTTGCAGACGTCGCAAGCCACGTCTTCCGGCATGCACCACCTTCGGTGCTGAGCGAGATCGAGGTGTTCGCTCAGCGAAGTTCGGAAACATTGCTCGCCTCGTAAGTACTTGTGCACGGCCTGCTTGTCCCGTCGCTTGCGAAGTGACACGTCGTCCCTGCAGCTGCCCGTCTGCTCCGAACCGACGTCGACGTCGTCTTCGAGCTGTGCCTGCCACGTCGCCGGCAGGAGAACCATCGAGTACGCCTCCATCCCGTCGCGGCCGGCCCGACCCGACTCCTGCGCGAAGGTGACCAACGAGTCCGGCTCCCCTACGTTCATGACCAGACGTACATGAGCGTGGTCGAAGCCTTCGGCAAGAGCGGTCGTGGCAACGAGATACGGGCGGTCGGAGGTATGGATCCAGCGATCAACGATGAGCTTCTTCTGTTCCGGCGTTCCGCTCTTTGCGGTGTATGCAGCACAACCAAGCAGTTGGCACAGGCTGTCCGCGTCCTCACACGTTCGGACGTATAGGACGATCTTGTCACGGGAATGATCGAACAGGTCGGAGTCGCGCCACGCGTCTTGCGCTTCGACCGCACTCTGCTCCAGAAGGCTGCCTTTGCGAGGGTCTGCCCTGCGGACCATGTAGAATATGTTGGGTCGGTTGCTCGATGCTCTGATGGTTGTCGGACGGTAGAGGTAGTTGCGCTCCTCAAACTCCTCTTTCATGGACGGAGGCAGTGTGGCTGTCAGGTAGACAAACTGCGTCCTGAGATTGCGGACCGCAGTAAGGTCGACGATGCTCGATCGGTAGTCAACGGCAGTCACCGTCAGGTGGCATTCGTCGATCACGATTCGATCGAGTTTCTGCTGGACGATCAGGCTTCGTGCGTATTTCGTGAAGTGTGTTGTGGCCGCAGCCTCAACGCTGACGATTATCAGCGATGCTTCTCGACTTTCTCCCGGCAACCATTCGAGGTGAGCGATGTTCAGTTCCCGTATCCGCCGAAGCAGGTCTGCCCGAAGGGATACGAGCGGCACGATGAGGATGGTGATCCCGGCATCAGGCAGCGTACACGGCAACATGAAGGACAGGCTCTTTCCGGCTCCGGCTGGCAAGATGGCCACCACCTGCTCCGTCCACGACATGATCGTGGTGAGGGTCTGTTCCTGCTCCCTCGATTTCCACATCATTCTCTGGTTGCCGTAGAGCTTTCTGAGCCCTTCCAGCAGAGCCTCTGCCGACCACGGTTTGCGGGGCCGATAGACACCCTTGGCAAGTCGTTCCTTCAGTCGACACTCTTCTCCGTCCCTCTTTCGCTTCTTGCCTTTTAGCATCGTCTCCACTCCCCAGAAGTCCTGCCACAACGTTGACGCGCGAAGTCCCATTCGGATCAGCCCGTCCCACACGTTGCCGAAGGTCGCTCCCGTCTGATTGGCATACGCCCTGTTGACCGTGCGTGTCTTGTGGTTGCGCTGTCTCGTCATCGCTCGGATATCCTCCTCCATCTCCTCGGCGTCCTCGTCGTCTTCGTTGACTTCGAAGCAGCCTATGTTGCTCGCAAACTTGGTCTTGACGATGGCCACGCTCATCTGGCGCCAGTTGGAAACGTGAAGCCGGGGTGTGCACGCCCGAGCACTGGCTTCCTCCAGACAACGACTCAACCGTCCTTCGCCCCACACCTTCCGTCTTTCTCCCACAAGAACGAGGAGAGCAGTGCCTTTGGTGATTGCTGCCGCAGAAAGACCTGTCGTAGCGGCACGACATAGACGAGGTAATCCAGCAACAGGTCGCCCACCGGATTGGCGAGAAACCGGATGTTTTCCTTGTACCTGCCCGTCTGCTGCTGACCTTTGTGGTATTTGACATGTATCATGACACGATCGTGGCGGAGTGTGATGGATCGTCGTCGTTGCGTGTTCCGCCAGGTCATGGAGAAGAACTCGCTTTCGCGGATGGGCTGACCGCCACTGATGTGAACGAGGACACACAAGCGTTTCAAGAACTCCTGCACAGTTGCCTCGTAGCCGGCTAGCGCACTGTCCCTCCAAACGAAGCCGCTCGCTGATCGACGGTCTTGCTGAAGGAAAAGGCGGCACAGTTGCTCGGAACGCTCAACGGCGGCCAACAGAGCTTTGTCCGTCCCCTCAGCAGGAGAGCGTTGTCACGATGCTGGATCAAGCTCCAGCCGACGGTATCGACGTTGCCGCTATCTCTAAGCGCCCAAGACTGCATGCGGCGTAGGTCCTTCTGACCCAGCAGCAAGTCGTCGTACAGTAGCCGTTCGCACTCACGGTATTCGGAGAGCAGTAGCGTGGGGATCTGGTCCATACGCAGCTCTGTATCTTCGTATGTCAGGACCTGTTCGCTTTCGTCCCAACAGGCCTCATGATCACCCACGCTGTCCTTCGAGATGCGAAACAGCAACAGGCGCCAGCGGAGTATCTCCCCATCGGCGTCTCGGCCGTCTGCTGCAGATAACTCTCACAGCATTCCTTGACGAGCGCGAGCGTTTCTCCCCACCCTGCCGCTCTTTGCGAGCACAGTCATAGAAGATCAGCAGCTGCGCGACCCATATCATCGCAGACAGACTGCTGTTGAAGTTGCCGGGTTCCATCCAGCCTTGCGTAGACGGCTTGATGCTTAGCATCGCGCAGAAGCTCACTATTGGCGAGCGGTACCGTCGGGCTCCGGTAGTGTGACGGATAACGAGCATCCATAACTCAACCAGCCCATCTCTCAGTTGGCCCTTGATCCCTTCACCCGTGCCCGTCGCTCCCCGTTCTGCTAACCGACGGAGGTTATGCCACACCACCCTTTGCTTGTCCGTCGGTTCGATCACGTCCTCTGGCCGGATCGTCTCCTCCGAGTCAGCACTGAAGTGGTACTCGTCACAGATCGCCACTCGCTCCAGGTACGACAGGAACTGTGACGCCAGCTTGAAGTAGACCTTGAGCGTGCCGGGCTCCTTGTAAGGATCGAACGGCCGAACCTTCCCAATCGACTCGACCTGCGACGACTGGAACCGACTGAGAACGACGCGACATGGCCAAGTGAGCATACAGTCGGGTCCGTCGAAACACCAGCCGTGCGCCTCCCTGAGCACGTCCTCCATCGCATCGACGATCGTCCGCAGAGGACATCCTTCGTCTCGCGAGGGCACGGCGATCGCTGCTCGGATCTCGTCTTTCTTCAAGCCGCAGACATGGTCGACGATGCCGGTCTCTCTGAGCCATGGTACCACGGTAGAACGATGCTCGTCGAATCCGCGGACACGGTTGGCCGCAGATGCGGCGTCGCGCTCTGCCTGAAGGATGTCTTCTTCTTGCGTCCGGAAGAAGTCACGCTGGTGACCGGCTCGCCTCCGACCGCAAATCTCCAGGTCCGCTACTTGGACCTCGAAGTACCTCTGCCAGCTTCCGACCTTGAAGAAACGCTGACAGGCGCGGTCGCAAGACCACAGCTTGTTGTGGGTATGGACCTGCTTCAAACGAGCATCGCCGCCTCGCTTCTGTCCGTTGACCCAGCCGTGTTGCCGCTCACAATGATCTTGCATGCCACGCGGAGTGCGGCATATATAGGGACAAAGCCTGCCTTCGCCATCTTTCCCGCCACACTTCAAGCCGTCGAAGTACACCGGAAGTCCCGTTACGGGAGGCTCTGTTGCTGCTGGATAGATGACATCTGCCTCGACTTGCGCAAGTTCGGTAAAAGACCCGACTTTGGCAATAATGTCCCGCCGTTGTTGTAAGCTGAGACGCTTGTGATGCACACGAAGATGTTTGGCGAGCTGCGAAGGTACGACTGCATACTGACAATGGATGCAAACAAGGATGCGGTGCTGGGCGACTACTTGGAAGAGACGATGAAAATCATCCATCTGAGTCTTGGCTTGCCTTCACGGCTGCCATACTTGCGAGGCCAGACATAGCTATATTACCTTTCTAAGGATTTAAAGGATCCATGTGATGCTCAGGATCAATTGTTTAGAGCGTACTGATCACGTCGCATAGACACAGGGCTGGTCTTTGTTTGGAGAGGCCGCCCTGCGAAAATGCGGGAGTGGCCTATGCACAAGGCGCCTCATCTTTTTCCTTTTAAGACCGCCGCCCTTGATGTTCCATGTATATGGCATATATATGAGTGGTGTTTGGCATGCAGAGAGAATAACCTTATGACAGTATAGTGTGTGGGTTTCGAGAAGGTTGGGGCTCGGGAAGGCAAACGAATCGTGGTCAACAGGTGCAAACGAATCGTGGTCGTTCCTCTAACCCTTAGGGTTATAGCCCACGCAAAAGCAAACGAATCGTGGCCATTCGTTTGACTTCTACGAGTAGCTAAAGTTGGACTTCTGAGCAGTTCGTCACCTTCCAGCAACTCTTCTGCACATACTAGTTTCAGCAATGCAACATTTACTGCAAACAACTCAAGCAACCCTTTCAGTAATTTCACGTACACTGGAGACTGTTGGGCTCAATGGAATCAATATTGGTCTGGGGCAAAGCAAGAATGGAGCACGACACTGGGCGCCAAGACAGTCTCTACTTTTATTGCCCAGTCCGGCAACGTCCTCGTAACAACGGTCGTAGTTGCGTATCCGGATGGCGTCTCCCCAATACGACATACACCACGGTAGAAACCTCGTCCTGGTGGTCAGGTTCTGATGTTCCCACGGCCACTGTCACAACCTTGGAGTCGCTCGCAACCACGGTTCACGTCGTCGGTAACGCTACCATAACACCTCCTCCTTGTGTCCTACCGTCTCTGGTACCAGAGTGCCAAACCTCTTGGGAAATCTATGGGAAAGCGCGGGCCTTGAGCTACGGCTACCCTAGCTATGACCCTTACCCCGATTGCGCCTATAATGACACTGTTACTGGGTCATGCGCCTCAGCCTGGGCTACGTATCAGTCCTCGGACAGCGCTTACTGGCACGCTTTCGATGCAAGCCCGACATGCACGCAGGCATCCATCACCGGGAGCATCTGCAGCGCAATGATTAGTTCGTATCTTAGTGTTTCTGCAGTGTATGCTGCCCCAGATGATGGGCGGATAGGGGATCCATCCCAGGTTGTTGCGCCCGGATGCACCGTTGGATGTCAGACCTGTCGCATCAACGGTGGCACAGTACAGCTCATCTATTGGTCCCCAAGGACGATCAATCCCTCCAACAACAGGACAAGCAATGCGACTAGTCTCGTCACGGCTGTCGGCTTGGGTACAACATTCACAAGTCCTACGGTCTACATATCATTCGATAGCCTGTACGCATCAAACTCATGCGGCACATTTGGTCAGAAGTACTCCAACACTATCATTCCCGTCGACCCCGCAGACCTCTCCAGCATTTGGGGCTACCAACGCTACAATGCACTTGGATGGACAACGAGTTTCAATTTCACCGACCTTTACGTTACCCCAGTCCCCAATTCCATCTACCAAAGTCAACCCCGATGTGCAAAGTCTTGGTTCGATCTTTGGCCAACCTACCCTGCAAACTGGTCTTGTCCTCGAACGCTACCCTATTTACCCATCTTAGAAGTCCCTAAAGAAGTCCTCAATATAGATCCGGCCTGGAGCTCTTGCAAAGGTTGGGTCTAAGGAGTCTATGACCCACCTACAGCTTTACAGCCTGAAAGCACTATCGCACCGGCTACTATTTCTGTCCCAGTGACGATCGTCACAACTGCCGCCGAGCCGTCTGCTGCCATCAACCCATCAACAGCACCAAACACGGCGAGTGCCAGTATCAGTCATCCTTCAACATTTGTCAAACAGTCTTCGGCAGCACTGGTTCTACCTTCCGTGGTTAATCCAGAAGACCTTTCATCTCAACCTCTCCCAACAGCCACCGCGCTCAATAGTGCAAGTCTTGACCAACCCACCGGAGCCAACACGATTGTACCTGTGCAATTTCTCTCTACCGATTCAGTATCCAAGGTCGCTGCAACGACCGCAGCGTCCCGGAAACCTGCTGGCGACGTCTCGTCTGATTCTCTCCAAACAGAGGAGATTTCTCAAACGATCAGTGCCGTCAACTCCGACGATTCAAAAACCTCTGCCGATTCTCCAGACCCCGCCAACAACATTCTCTCTATCCTTTCCAATGCAGAGGCGTCGAGTCCAGCCCAGAACACCAACCCATCTACAACGCCGTCAATCACTTTCTCAGCGGGTGGCCAGCAGTTCACTGCTATTCAAAGCGGTTCCGTCATTTTAGTCGGCTCGCAAGCGCTTTCAGCTGGAGGTCCTGCCGCCACGATCAATGGACAGCACGTCAGCGTTGATTCTTCGGGTGTCGTTGTCGGCAATGGTGCCGGTGCATCGACAATACCCTATGTCGGGACCAATACTGCTCAGGCTCAATCCGGATCGAACCCAGAAGGCGTTGTCACAGTGGGCTCCGAGGTATATACCGCTGCCGCAGGATCAAACGGAGCGAACGTAGTAGCCAATGCCGGGTCAACGATCACGGTCTCCGCAGGCTCACCAGGTGCTACCATCAATGGTCAGGTCGTCAGTGCAGCACCAGGTAACGTAGTGATTGGCTCCGGTTCACAAGCCAGTACGATTGCTGTTGCTGGAGATAGTCATGCGTCAAGCGCTTTCACTATCGGCTCGCATACCTTCACAGCTGCCGCACAAACAAATGGCGCGCTAGTCTTTGCGGATGCGCAGTCGACGTTCACGCTCTCCCCGGAGGTACGCCTACCACTATCAATGGCTATGCGGTAAGCGCTGCATCTGCGCACGTCGTTGTCGGATCAGGATCGACTGCAGGTACTTTCATTCTGGAGTCGGCAGCAGTGGTTGCAAACGTGTTCACAGTAGGTTCGCAAACAATCTCCGAGATTGCACAGACCAACGGTGCAAGAGTACTCGCCATCGGTTCAGACACATTCACACTTTCCGCTGGTGGTATCGCTGCGACCATTAACGGACAGGCGATGAGCGCAATGTCGAATGGCATCGTCGTTGGGTCCGGTGCAGACGCCAGCACAGTAAATGTCCCTTTCACTGAGAGCCCAGCGAACGTCTTGACAGTCGGCTCTCACATGTTCACGGAGATCGCCCAGACGGGTGATGAGATGGTGTTTGGGGGTTCTCAGCAAACGTTCACTTTGTCCCGTGGCGGCGCTCCAATCACCATAGGCACAGAAGTCGTTAGCGTCGCATCCAGTGGTCGTATCGTCGTCGGAGGCGGTACACTTGCCGCCTTTCCCCTACAGACGAACACCGTCGTTGTCGGGTCGCAAACACTCGTCGAAGTCGACCAGACAAATGGCGCCGCTGTATTCTCTGGCGTCCAAACCAAATTTACGTTGGTCCCTGGCGGTACTGCTGCAACCGTCGGCTCTCAAGTGGTGAGTGCCGCATCTGGTGGCAATATTATTATCGGAGGTAGCGCTGTCACGCTCTCACCCGCATCAGCGACAGCCGCACGATCAGTACCAAGTGTTATCATACTCGGCTCGCAGACTTTCACCGAGATCATGCAGTCGAATGGTCAAGACGTATTTGCAAATGCTCACACGACCTTCACAATCTCAACCGGCGGCCCGGCTGCGACTGTAGGCGGCCAGAGGGTCAGTGCAGCTGACAACAGCCACATCGTCGTTGGTTCTAGCACCGTCCAGATCCAGCCCAAAGAAAGCGTCTTCGTTGTCGGGTCGGAGACGGTCACGGCCTCTGCCGATGGCAGCGAAGGTCAAGTCTTCGCAATCGGCTCAAGCAAGGCGACGCTTTCGGCTGGAGGTCCTGCAGTTTCCATTGGGTCGCAAGTGATAAGTGAAGACCTCAATGGCCAGATCACGACGTTGCCGGTCGCGACCTCTGGGGGCAGTGATTCAGTGGCGACGCCTGCAACGTCGTCTCAGAGTGGCGGTGGACGCTTGTGCTTGGACGTTGGCATGTGGATCTTTGTAGGCATCGCTGGTCTGAGTGTTTTCGTGTCGAGCCAGTTGTAGATTTTGTAACGATCATACACCGTCATAGGTATTCAAATGGTTTTGCAAAGTTATGTTTCTAGTCGCGTCAGGAAACTCCGCATTAGCACTCTGACACTAGAGCCATATAAGATCGCCGGCGTTTTCCGGTGTAATCATGTTTTCGCAGGGATAGAGCGAAGCACCGATCTCGGAATCTCCGATAGTACCGGGATTGCCGGGACTTGACTGAGAATTACATAGTCCAGTTGGAATCCCAAGGTAAGCGGACTGCAAGAGACAGAGCTTTCGGAATGTCTTTGCTAAGTTCCATGTGAAGGTGCAACTCTAACATCATTATTTCCTGTCCTAAGTTATATATACTATTTAATATCTATATATGCTTATTATATCCGCTCCTCTCTTTACTATATCCTATTATACTTCGATCTTATTATCGTCTTTACTTCGCTTTAATTTATCTTTAGACTATAAAGAGAATTTAAAGTCTATAGTACTAATTACTATCCTTACCTTAAACTTAGTATAGTAATATTTAAGTCCTAGATTATACTAGTATTAGTTATTTCGTTTTATATTTAATAAATTAAAAGTAGACTCTAAAGTATAAATATATTTAACTCTATTATATCTTATATTTTATAGTAACTAATATAATAGTAAAGTAAATATAACGATTTAAGTCTATTATAAATCTTACTTATAACTAAGATATATTTTTAAATAGTAATTGTTTTTAATATACTCTTATAATAAAATTATTTAACCTTACTATAGTATAAATAAGAGTATTTTTATCGTTAATAAATATAATAGGAACTTACTTACTTAATAAGTTAATAAACTTAGTACTTTATTTACTTCTTTTTATCTTAAGGGTTTATAATATTAACTTTTCCTTTATACTTTAGTAAGTTATATAACTCTTAGTAAAGAATATTATAAAAGTTATATATATATTATTAGGAATAAATCGCGGTACTTTAATCTAGCTCTTAAATCCTATTTATTATAAGCTCTATAATAATAATAAGTTATTTAAGAAGTCTAAATTACTATTTAAAATATTATAATTTAATAGAAGATAACTTATAACTTAAGTATAAAAAGAACGTAAATATTAAAAGTATTTATAAAGTCTCTACTTATACTAGACTTATATTAAGCTTTTAAGCGCTTTCTAATATAAGAGAGTTACTAAGACTACTAAAGAAAATAAAGTATAACTATTAAACTTAGTAAGTAAGAAGCTATTTTATAATAATTACTATAACTTATAATTAAGTTTAATAAATAGCGCTATTATAAGACTATAAGCTATTTGTTTAGTAAGTTAAAGATCCTTTAAATATTAATATTAAATATTTCTTATAACTCTTCTTTATTAAGATATTAGTTAACGTATTTTATTACTAAGTAGTTTACTATTACTAAGTAGTTTACCCTTATTAATATTATAACTATTATAAACTATTATAATAATACCTTTATAATATAACGTATAATTAACTTATAATAAAAGTATATTATACTTTACTATTAAGGCTACTTAAGTAACCCTTCTTAATAATTAAAGATACGCGTCTAAGGTATTTAACGTCCTTCGAATAACTCTAAAATAATAACGTAATAAAGAGCTCGTATAACGCGACTATAAGCCTAACTTAAAGAAGCTATAAAAGATAAAGGAAAAGGTAATAGTAATATATATACTCGAGTTAAACTTATAAGAAATAAGCGCTATAAAAACTATAGTAAAAGAAATAGCTAATAATTTACTAGCTATATATAGTAAAGGGCCTATTAGTAAGTACTAAGTAAATAGGTTTAAGATATATATTAAGGAAGTTAAGCTTCGACGTAGTTATTTATACGATTATTAGTAAGCCTTAAATAAAGACGTACGCGTTATAATGCCCTAGTTTAAGCTAATTAAAAGATAAAGGAAAAGTATAATATCTTAAATAAAGATATATATAACTTTAATAAGATAAGCTTTATAATAAGTATAATTAACGCTTAAATAGTCTTTATAGGCTCTAAGAAACGAAGTAATTTTAAAAGGTATAGCTAGGTAACTAGGAGTAAGTTATAATTATCTAAGGTATTTACGCTACTAGGTAGACTATCTTACTCTTTATTATCTTTAGCGGTAAAGTCCTTATATTAAGCTAGTACGTAAACTTACCTTGTAATTAAGTACTTAAGACTAGCGCTAATAGCTAAATAATAAGTAAACTTACTTTAAAGTAATTAAAGTACTTTAATATATATATAAAGGTATATTAAGTAAGTATATACTACCTACTAATTATAGACGACTATAAGAGTTATAATAGTTATAACTTCTATAACTATTATAAAGAATAAAAGATTATTATTCTTTATATACTCTTATACTTATTATACTTATTATAGCTACTTAATATAAATTATTTTGCTCCCTTAAAGTAAGTATATAACGCGGAGATTAATAGCTAGTTATAGTACTTTACTACGTAAGTTAAGAAAGAAGCCTTCTTACTAGCCTTTTATATCGCTTTTAATAAGGTAATTATAAAGGAAAATATCCTAGTAAACTTTAAAAGCGCTAGATTAATTCCCTATAACTTAGAGTAAGTACTATTAAAGCTTAACGTAGTACTTCGTACGCTAATACTGTACTATTAAAGGTTACTTCGTAAGAGTCTAAAATACTAGCTAATTTAAAGGAAATAAAGGCGTAAATAACGCTAGTTTATAAGCGTATATAACTATATAGGAATTCGCTTATCTCGCCTCTTTTATAAGTTATAAATTTACTTACTAAAAGTATAGCTATTATAAGTTATAAATTAGAGTTATAAATAAGGGAAATCGTAAGTCTTTAGAAGTCGATTAAAGTATTAATAAAGTAGCGTAGTTATAAAAGAAAGTATATTTAAATAAAGGAAAGTCTTATAGTAAGTAATATATAAGATTTAATAGCTAAAAAGGATAGTAATAATAAGGAAGGTACTAAATAGCTTATAAAGAAAGTACGTATATAAAGGTATTATAAATATTATAGTAAGACTAGCTATAATACGCGTATTTATACTATAGAAATAGTAGATCTAAATAATAGTAATACTTTTAAATAGTACTATAAACTAGAGTATATTTTTATATAATATTATAATATAAAAGTAATAGTTTATAATAGTTATAATATTAGTAAGAGCAAACTACTTAGTAATAGTAGACTACTTAGTAATAAAATACGTTATAAGAGACTTAGACTTATAATTTAAAAAGGCTTACTTAATTATAATAAACTAATTACTTTAGTAAATAATAACGTAGAATTTCTACTTTAAAGTCTATATAAATAATTAAGGTAAGCCTTATAAGTATACCTTTTAAGAGGATATAAAGTTATTAATTTATAGATTTATTTTATTAAGATTAATAAAAGAATAACCTTATAAAGATAGTTATAAATATAATATAAGATATATTACGTCCGAATATAATTACGCTATTAGTAGTAAAACTTTAAGTTAATTTAAGGAAGTTATTAAGAATACTAAACTTAGTAGTCCTTAGCTTATAAGCTATAAGGTTAGTATTATTATTAAGCTTAGGAAAATAACTTCCGATAAGGTTACTATAAAAGTAATAAAGAGTCTCTTAGTTAATGCGATTAATACTAGCGTTAAAACTACGAACGATATCTTACTATTATAAGCTTTATACTATATTATAGTAAGGTTTTAGTAGTAGGACAAAAGGCTCGCTACTATGTACTCTATAAATTCGTTTTTGCAACTATAATAGGAGCTTTAGCTAATAGGGATAAGATTAGTACGGACATCGTCTTACTTGTAGATAGAGTTGAAGACTTTCTATGTACAATAGCATACAATTGTTACCTCGCTAGTTACTTGCCTCTCGCACGTGGTAAGCGTTTCGGAGAGATAGTGACATACAGTAATCGGGGTAAGATATTAATCGAGGGTGTTCCAAGATTTGTGTTACGAAGCGCTATGCATTCTGGAACGAGACTCGTTGGAAAATGGCTACTACTTTGGCTGCAGCCGTTCGACTGAGCGGTGGGAAAAAACCCGTCGAACGGCTTGGTTGTAACAAGCACCGCGGGTCCTGCGGATCCAGATGCATTGAGACCCTGTAGATGCAGATCACACGACTAGGCGCAAGGCTGTAGTGGATCGGCTGCCTCAAAAGCCACCCCTAAACCAAGTGGGCCCTCGACATGCGGGGAACATATGCAACCTTTTATACCCACGAATTTCATGCTAAAGCAGCGTCTCGGGATCGGACTAGGCGCAGCAGCCGCAGTGACTTACGGATCTGGTATGAGAATCTTACGAACGATGCAAGGTTGCCTTCAATCTTATAGCGAATCCTTTCAGCCAGAGTATTGGCGTTGGCGTGACACTACACCTTGACAGTACATGCCGAGATTATCTATATTGGCGAATCGTAAAGACCTTCAAGGGTGTCCGGACTCCTCCAACGTGTTCCTTGTATCGCCCCTATCAATAAGTAGGGACCTCTTGTTCGGCTCGGTCACGGATTCGTCCGCATCCCTAACACCGATGACCGCGACGATTGTCTCTCTCTCCCTCTCGTTATCAACTTCACTTATGCGTACTGCAGATAGGAGGTTCAACTGCGTTCAGTTGTTTTGGACATGTCCTAGACCGTGTGACTGGTAGACTGATTGAGACAAGAAACAAATGAAGAAGTCCAAACCTAATCATCTTCGAAAGACATTCGAGCATGGCGTTAAGCGCCCATGTACAGGGAGTTGCAGCTGAGGTTGCGTTGCTATACCATTGGTTGCACGCTGCGTCTTAGTTTGGAACTATGCAGTATGTACCTGAACGCTGCCTGCTGTCCTCTCTCCTCTACTGCGGACAACCCTGCATCACGAGTACAGGCTCGAGACTCACCAGGTCAATCATATCCGCCCCTCCCCACTCGAGCGCGACATTACCTATCGAGATCCAGAGTGCGGGAGTACAAGGGTCGTGACGGTCCAGAGGCGGTACGTGGAGCTCGATGACGTATCAACATACAGCGGGGGTGCTCAACTGGCCGTCGGATGGATGTTGAGGGTCCTGGCCGCAAGACCATGTCATAGCACGGTCTCAAGCATAAAGCAGGTACTCATGCCCGAATATGGTCATAGTACCGACTGCTTCTTCGGAGAGACCTCTGTGCGCTAGACGGCCTATGTTAAACACCTATGCGATAGATCCGTGAACTAGGCCAGCCACTGCGATTAGGTTCTAATCCCTTCCAGGTAGATGTATTGGTTGAACGATGTCATCTCATCCACGCGGCCAGCATCGTACAGGACGTGCTTGAGCGACACAAAGCATTCGCACGATGGCTCGCTCGGGAATTCAACGAGCTGCAACATAGTGACTCAGCAACTGCGTCCGTCGACGCTCCGCGCCGCCTCCATTCGTGTGGAGCTCTGATCATGACGACCAGTTACGAACGTTCCTAGACAATACGTATTAGCCGGTGTATCCGGCAGCAACAGACCTTCTTCTTCTTCACTGACCTGCACCTGCAGTCGCCGTCTTGCCATCTCCGAACGTCATCGTTACAAACTCGTCGCCCTTTTCAATCATGTCAAGCCACTTCTGGAACTCGACAACACCCTCGGGCAGCAATTTGACCATCTGATCCAGGGAACGCGCGTGATGGCAGCCATCAAAGCTTGTATCGCCCGCATAAAGTCGGAACAGCTCCTTCTCCGTAGTGTCGTTAGGTTCGTCACTCTGCCGGTTGTACCCGTCGACAGAGGTATAGTATTGGCTAGGGTTCTTGTGCTCTGTCAAAAAATTGACCCGAAGACCGCCAACCTGGCTGAAACAGTCACTCAATGGTGTGTCAAGCCATGTTTTCCCGGTATATGACTTTTGTACACGGCTGAATTGGTAAGATGGCAGCATCAGGGTCTCGTGTTCGAACGTCTGCAACAGGTGATTTGGCCAGAACGATATTGGCAATCCTTGTTTCCACAATGACATCGAGGCATCTACAAGTCCCGGAAGACCTCTGTCGTTCGTTAGGTTGAGTGCTTGGAAGTAACGTAAATCAGGCGACGGTTGTCCTGCGAGGGCACGGCTTGCCATGACGGTGACTGTCGAGCTAGAACCAACCTCGAGAAAGATCGCCGATGGGTAACGTTTGACAAGACGACTGATGAACCGGGCTCCTCATATGGTCTGCCACAAACCTTGAGTTCAACTCGTCGTTGGAGTACATCTCGCTCGCTCGCTCCAATGAAATTAGAGGTTCGCTATAATTCAAGGCTTTACCGATCTGCTCTAGATCATCGCAAAGCGGATCTACCAGAGATAAGTGGAAGGCATTAGAACCTTTGAGCTTCTTGCTCCGGATATGCGCAAACTTCTGACTCGTGGGAATCATCTCAGCGACAGCATTTATCGAACCGGGCGAGCCCGCCAGTGTGAAGCCGTGCGGACTATTATAACATGCAATGCCCGCTGAGTCAGATCCACCGTACGCCCGATTAGCATGAATCAGGAGCTCGTTCACAAGCGGTCCGTCTGCCTCGATGGCCATCATGAGTTCCGGATCTGAACCCCAAGCGTCGCGCACCAGTCGTGCACGGCCGGCGACGAGCTTGTGGGTATCCTTCAGGCTGAGCACGCCAAACACACATAGCGCCGTGATTTCCCAAATCTGTGGCCTAAGACGGCAGCGACTCTGGGCAACATGCCACAATCCATCCAACTTTTCGCGCATGCATACTGCATGGCAAAAAGCATCGTCTGCAGCCTGACCCGATCTCGCACAGGCATCCGGGAGAATATGTCGAGATAAACACCGCCTAGACCTAGCGATTGCATCACGGCACTGCATTTGTCCAAGTGATGGCGCAGAATCGAGACGCTGTCGTAAAGCTTACGGTCGAGCCCTACGAAGGCAGAGACTTGGCCGCCGAAGCAAAGGATGACAGGTCGTTGATTGGGAAGACTGACGGCCCCCAGTCGAAATCTCTGGGTGTAGATGCAATTTGGGATAGTTTGTCTTGCAGCTCTGGCGTAGAAGTGCAGTTGAAGGTGAATGCTTGGTAGAGAGCATGGTTGCTTTGACGGTTCAGATTGTGAGAGGTATCCGCCAGCGCGACCTTCGGTCGAGAGGTAGGGTCATTCCAGACCTTTGGTCGAATATGGAGATTGGGTTACGACCATCGATGCATTGGTCCCACTAGCGCCATGAAGGTTGGTCAATGCGACCTTGTGCTCATATCGATGGGCGTTCTGGTGATATGGTGAACCATTACAGTGAAGTTCGCCTGAGGCGGAAGAAGCTGTCGTGCATCATAGCGATGATCTCGATCAGGAGATAACACCAGTCGCCCGCAGGGGTTTCGGTGCCGTGGGCTTCCACAACCGAAACCTCACCGGGTGTGAAGTTCGCCTGCTGGACGACGTTAAAGAACAAGTGCGATAAGGATAGCGCATTGGGAACAAAGAGCGGAGTGCAGTTCTGATTCTGAAAAACGGCAGTACTGGCAATGCGGCGGAAGATGTGATTGCCATCAGCAATTGCGTCCGACATCCTCTTTGAAAAGACACATCCAATGCCTCCAGCTCGACAATACCCATCGGCGTTGTCGTCGAAGGGCTTGCAATGACCTGAAAGACTGAGAAAAGTGGCACCAGCCAAATTCTGGAACCAAAAAAGTTGGTCACAGTGGCAACTCCACCGGCCAACGCGGGCGGTACACTCACCGGCGAGCAGGTTGCGACACGTGGTGTGAATGGCAACAGTCGACGCAGAGCAGGCCGTATCAAATGTTATGGATGGACCTGTCCAACCAAAGTGATGCGACACTTTGCCTGTGATGAAGCTCTTGAGGTTGCCCGTGGCGGTGAAAGCGCCAGGGCTGTGGGACGCTGCGTGATGCTCGTAATTGTTCGCGCAAGCACCCAACTAGATGCCCACGTGGTTCTTGTCGCAGCTATTGCTGCTTTCGTTCGTCTCGTTTGAGATATCCCGATTGCTCAACGGCCTGGTAGGCCGCCTGCATAGGCAGACGCTGCAGTGGGTCCATGGCCGCCGACTCGCGAGGGCTGCGCTTGAAGAACTTGCGGTCGAAAGCATCCTGGTCGCGGATGAAGTTGCAATACCACTGTCGCGATGAATCCTTGTCTCCCTCGCGAAAGAAGGTATCAGTCACGAGCCGACCTGGTGTAACGGCCTCGTGCTAGGACTGTCCACTTCGTAGCATGGATGAAAACTCGTTCATGCCATCGGCCCCAGTGACCTTGATGGACACGCCCACCACCGTAATCTCATCGTTGTCGCCGGCTCCATGGTGATTATATGGTTAGTGAGTTTGCTGTTTGGCCGTTTTTGGCTTGGGATTGACGATGTGAGGCACATGGGAGGACACATCGGAATCACGATGCGTGAAGTCCAGCATACTCGGCCCGAGCTTACGGTCGAGCGAGGGTGGCACGCAGCGGTCCGGTCCGAAAGATATGATGTGACCCTCACCGTCAGGTCCGGCGGCTGGAAATGAAACCTTGGCGAGAGTGGGGAATCGTCTGCACTGATCCACAAGGATTGCATGGAGAGCGATGGCGTGGAGTTTGTTGCCTTTGTTGTTGGAATCGCCCGACCAGATACTTGCACTGAGGTCAATGGGTTTGCCATTGCCTTCGTTCGTATAGCTCGGAAAGATGATGCCTTGCGGGAATTGTAGGTCGGGCACACAGTCACACATCTCAACCAAACTGGCGGCAACGCGACTCGTTTCCGGATCAGGGTAGTGGAAACGACCTCCAAGCTCGACATCTGCGACCGTTATGCCGGCAGTCCGCAGCTGGTGTACAAGCTGTGCAGCTTTGTGCTCCAATGTTGCAATGGTCGCTCGAGCCTCGTCATACACATCTGACGCATAGGTGTCGGGAAAGAGGCCTTCGACGACTTGGCTCACGACCTCTGCCTCCTGTTCATTGCGCCATGCGGTCGCGAATGACTGCGATTTCCCGTGGCCGAGCCTTTTACGTGGCGCTTCCTGGCTGTCCACTACGGCTCCAACACGCATGGCCAATCTGACGGCCACGGCACTGTATCTCTGCAGATCGTTCTTGTTTCGAGAGGTAGACACGGCGAACGCACTCAGCAGCCCGGTGCAGAAGCCGAGCGTCTGGCTGGAAGTCCTTCCGGCCAGATGCCGAGCGAAGAGTTCGGCTTGCCGATCAGCAGCGCTTGCGCAAGTGCTCCGGTCCTCCACCCGCTCTCGGCAATGTGCGAGGTATCGCCAATATTGGGTCAATTGTGTGAGTACAACCAGTGGTTGCAATATGTTCACGGATCTGCAGACGACGACTACTCTGCCCGCTGGCAATGTCTTCACGTTCAAGATGAGAGCCATGTCAGTGAGACAATGTCCGATTGCATCGTCATAGCACATAGGGAATCGTCGTGAATGCCTGTCACTCGGAATTTAGGCCGAGTTCTCGACCCGGCCAAGTTCCCCGCCTTTTCACGGCAGACAAAGCAGAGCTCTGCATGAACGCCTCGCGACGAGTTCATGTAGCTTCCAAAGCCATGGCGTTCAGTGGCTAAGCTGAGCCGAGACAAGTTACGAGCAGCGTGCAAGGTCATGCATTGCAGAGTGCATGCAAAGGCTTAGCCTTCTCGCGCAATGGACAATTTCAGCTTCCATGCCCTCTAAGCAAGAACAGAGAGATGTCCTACTCTCGTCCTTCTTCTCTTAACGACCTTTGTCCTGATAACACCGCACCAGTAAGCGAAATCACTCAGGATTGATTCCATGTACTCTTGGAGCACAGGTTGATTAATCAGACATCGACTCCATTCACTGTTCAACATGGGCGCAGATACAGCAATCTACGTGCACAAGGCCCCAGTGTTTCTCTGCGCTCCTGCCAACATCGAAAACAGCAGCCAGCAAGTCAAGGACACATTCAAGGACGGCTCCAACGCCATAGTCCCGTGGCCGTACTGGACTAAGCTTCGCTTCAAAGTCCTCACCGGACAGTCATACGACCCCGTCGTGCTTCAGATCATTCAAGCCAAGACCTCGGAATGGATGGCGCTGCTAAACCCACCATTGAGCGTGGAGTGGGTGGCACACAATGCGGACGCCGAGATCCGCATCTCTTTCCGCAGCGACATCCCTAGCTGGAGCTGCATGGGTCCACGAGCGCTGAAGTACGACCAGACGCAGCCCACCATGAACTTCAATTTTGGCGGCTGGGCTAGTGACCGCAAAGTAGTCTACCCGCCTCGTCAAATCGGGCGCATCGCCTCGCATCTCGTGGGCCACGCTCTCGGCTTGTAAGCCCTTGTCTTGAGGCTTCCCATTCTTGCTCCTTCGCGCTTACACACGCATGCATAGGCCCCATGCTGAAAGCAAATGGATCGCCAAGTGGGACGAGGCGAAAGTCAAGGCCCAACTCGGTGAAACGGCGCAGAAGCTCATCAGCCAAGACAGAGGCGGCTTTGCCAACCCGGCCGGCTCGATCATGCACTTCGATCTGCCTGCGGCGCTGAGCAGCACGCCGACCGTCGATGACCGGCAGGGAGCGTTGGGCATTGACAAAGCGGCGAAGGAGCAATTGCAACGGGTGTACATTCGACCTCGCGACGTCGCCTACACGCAGATCGAGGCGGACCAAGTTGGCATCAGATGGATCGGGTCGATCAAAAACACGCGCAGCGGGTCGTCGAGACGTCCAAAACGACCAAAGGCATCCTCGCCCTCAACAAGATCGATTTCGGGCTGTCCGCAAATTGGCGCATCAGATCGCAGTTTGACAACGTCCGCGGCGGAGCTGGGTATACCGTGACAGTGGACAGCTGGGACGACACCGTCATCGACTCGGCGTCGTGCGACGCCTTGACCTTCGACGATGCCGACAAGCGCGTGCAGTCCGGCTTCGTCAGCTACCTGGAAGACTCCAAAACCCCAATGGCGAGTGGGGCAAGATGCGCACGCGGACCGTCCAGTTTCCGACCGCCTACGACAAGACGCCCGAGGTCGTCGTCTTCATCTACGGATTCGACGTTGGTAGGGTGAAAAACCTCCGCGTCAAGGCGCTTGTCACTCGGACGGACAAGAACGGATTCGACGTCGAGATGGGCTCGTGGGCCGGTCAGTTCTCATCCTAGCGCCGTGGAGCGCACCGCTCTTCGCACGCACTTGTGCTGACATTGCATACAGATACGCTGCTGTACGACGTCCGTGTCTTCTGGCTGGCTCATCATGCCGATGATGCCACGTTTCGATCCGGGACGGTTGCAACCAACGACGGGAGCAAACCGGAGAAGGTGATGTCGGTCACGTTCAAGTCGCCCATGTTAAGCCGCCCTCGAGTCATTTTCCGGGGCCTGAACTTCATCGACCTGGGCAACGACCAGAACCCTCGCGCTAGTTTCGAGGTTCCGACATGGAATGAAGCAGGGTTTCAGGCCAGGTTCGCCACGTGGGGTGGGAATAACAGGTTCTTCGACCTTGCAGGCTCTTATTTGGCGATATTGTGAGGAGACGCGGGTACACGTAAAATTTGTATTCAAGTCACATTCCACAGTATTCTCCCATCAATTTAAGACAAAGAGACATGCATGCCTAAAGACTCGTCGTCGCAGGGACAAGGCGCTCAGACGTTCAACCCGATGAAATCTCCAAGCAACTCGACCATTTGCGACAGCAGTCGCGGATCTGCCGCAAGCGAGGGATAGCGCAGCGTAATCTCCGGAACCGCAATATCCTTCACTTCCCTTCTCGATTTCGCAGCTCGAATCAGCGGCTCCAGCCTCTGCAGCATCAGCCAATTGCACGAAACATCTGCCAGCATCGCACCGCTCTTCTTCTCCGCCTCCGCAGCCGCCTTGTCCGGCGCCTGGATCTTTTCGAGCACGCGGCTCACGTAGGTGACTCGATGGAACAATCGCCAGGCCTTGGTTCGAGCATTTCCCGGCTCGCTGTTGAGGCTGTCCCGGAGTTGGCGAAGCAGTATGGCCGACGGCTCGGGTGACTCTTCGACCCACTGGTCGTCTACGACTTGCTTGAAGAACGCATCCGTCCCTTCGACGCTGGGCTCGAGCCAGAACGTCATCCAGCGATAGGCGTCGACGGCACCTGGTCGCTTCACCAGCTTCCCGCCGGAACCTTGCGTTCGAATGTTCATAGGCAGAGGAAGCTCGGCAATCACTTCGAACCCCGACTCGGTTTGCTTGTCCTTGGTCTGCATGATGTTGGTATGCGCGCTATAAAGTGCGTCAAACTGGGCTGTGCACAGCACACATGCTGCCACGACCTCCATGTCGAAGCCACCGCCAACGCCGGCTTTGAAGTTGTCGTTGCCGCCGACTTCCTGCTGCACAAAGTCCATCGTTTGGTGCGTCTCCTGAAAGGTTCCTCCTCGGCAGTCCATACATATGAATTGCATATGTTTCGCCGTGCTCGGCTTGGCAGGTCTTTGACCTCCTTGTCGCCGGTGATCCGATACCGCTCGAACTCGCCCGCAAGCTGCTCTTCTGCGCGCCGGATGCGATCCTTGAGAGCATATGCTTCCAATGGCTTGTAATATGAGGCGTCTTTGGGAGCGTTCGTCTGCGAAATGTAATCCTCGTCGGCAACCATCCCACGGCGGCCATTGAGGCAGCCTTGCTTGGTGTACTTGTTATTGATTGGAAACGCAACGAGATTGCGGTCTTTTGGGATGTCAGGGTTCGGTTTCACTTGATAAGCGATGAGCGGTGCGACGGAGCCGCGGATCTTTAGCCGCAGAGCGAAAACGTCGGCCACCTCGCTCTCCACCAGCGCCAGCCCGGTGTTGGCAAGAGTAAGGCCCTTGACGAGAGGCTTTGCGGCGCTTTCTCCTTGCACCGATTGCACTCCTTCGACGTCGCCCTCTTCGACCCACGTACCAGTGAGATCCATCTTCAGGTCCATGTTGGTGTGAGCCTTGATCGTCGAGACATTGTTGTTGAACTGAGCGTCTGTGATGTCGATAACGGTCTTCACAAACCCCTTGATTTTGCCGGAGGAGACCTCGCTTTCGACGCCTATACCGGCGTCAACCTTCCATTCCGCTCCAAGGCCGCCACTAGCAGTGATGTTGACGTCCGTCTGGTCTTCTGTGCGAAGGCCGTAGGAGTACTGTACATACTGAGAGTTGGCAAACTTGACGGAACTCGTCGGCTTCTCGTCTTTGTGGACATAATTTTCCGCCGGGACCGGCGGTGCGCCTTCGATATAGCCAATCAGTGTGGGCGAGGTCTGAACCTGACTGACCCACTCAGTCAGCAAGGTGCCGATGCGGAAGCCAGTGTCCAAACGCCAGGTACCAGTGTTGTCGATGAAAGAGTATGCCCGCTTGAAGCTGCCCTCGAAAGTGCCATTGGCGCCGAGCTGCATCGTGCCATACTCGGTGACCGAAGGGCCGGTTTTCAGGCTCGCCCCTTGACTGTGCGGTCGGCAGCCATGTCGCCATAGGTGTGTTGCACGCAAGATGCATCGCGGCCCACGGGAGCCTGCGAGATTGTCTGTTGTGTGTTCTCTCCATAGAGGGGTGTAAGATGCCAGGAATTGACGGAGTGATCCGCCAGAATGCCCAGTCCACCCGTGGAATTTGCTGGCCTACCATTGTCTTCCACATCGAAAGGTAGATAGACGGCGATCTCCGGAGGAACCTCATCCAATCGAGCATTCATCGTATCACAGATGTTGTTCCTCGTGCGCGGTACGCCCCAGATGCGGAACTCATCAAACTGGATACTTGTCAGCCAAGGCTCACACGCTCCATCTCAGACAACTTACTTCACCCTCGAAACTATTATCATAGAGCAGGAAGCGCGCGTCCTGGTTGTTCTCCTTGATCACATTGCCAAGCGTCAATTGGTGTGGCCCGGCTGGTCGCTCGAGGGCTCGAGTCTCTGAAGCGGTCGAGGTCGTCTTATGCACGCCGTTCACATAGACGCCTACACGATGATCGGGTGCGAACGGCGAGCGGACCCATTTTGGTTCTTTCTTCAATTTACCGTGATTACGTCCGGTATCATCTGCGAGCGCTTTGGTCTCACCACTCTGGCCGGACCATGACGCGACCAAGCCGCTCTCTGAGATGTTTGCAGTGCAGAATCGGCTTGACGATTTAGGAACCGGACGCACTGGCGCCGAATACAATCGGAGGAAGCCGATGGTGCCGGACAGGCCAGAAGTGGACCACGGTGCACCGCCCAGGTAAAGGACCGCCGTATTCGACGAGGCAACTCCGCTGGCTTGGGCTGCGCCATCAGTCGAGATTTTCGTCGTCTTAGCAGATTTCTCGCCTTCGACCAATTCCTGTACCGATGGCGGAGTCAACACGAGCCCCGTCCCATCCGCCGCGTCCCACGCTTTCATCGTCACGCACTGCGCCCAGCGGGGAGATTCGTTGGTTCTTTTGATCTGCATGTATTCTCGCGAGATGAAGACCTTATACGCCTTCCCAACCTCAAGTGTACTGCCCTCCGAAGTGTAGGAATGCTTCTCCGCCGTTTCTTTGGCGCCGTTTTCATCTTTGGCCCAAAACACTAGTCGCAAGCGGTTAGAGTTGGTTACCTCGATATGTATGGGTGCGTCGCCCCGGATGCGTCCGACTGTTTCGTGAGAACGATCTGGTCTCGTCCGCCAACCCACAACTGTAGGGTGAAAGCGATCGAGAAGTCTTGCAGGTTAAACTCGGCCGCCGTGCCCAAGTCCACGTAGTTGGAGCCGCTGAAATTCAAAGACAAACTGTTGTGCACTGAACAGGCAAAGTGGAACCATTTGTTGACCTGGAAGGCATCGTCGTCCTTGATGGACAGAAGACAGCCGTTCGCGTTGCAGGCCAGCTGGTAACGATCCGCACTTGGCGCCGTAAGCGTGGGTATGGCAAGCACGAATGTCTGGTAATCGTTCGACATGCCCTCGGAGAGCGGAGACCTTTCTGAAGTGTAGGCGACGACCACAGTTTCTGTGACCTTGGTCACCTTGATCCAGCCCTCAAATGCAAGGCCGGGATCGGCTGGTGCGCAGAGACCTTGGCTGAGCATGGAGTAGGTCGAATTGTCCTTCAGCTGGAGAGCCGTTGAGGGGTTTGGGGCTGCAAAACATGGGCAATCGCCGTTGCCGGCAAGGGTTGCCTCGCAGTTAACCGCAATTTTGTTTCCAGGCTGTTCCGAGGCTGACTCCACCTGTGACGCGAATGATGTGATCGACACCAGAGCCGATCCGAGGGAGTAGTCCGGGATGGATTTGCCTGTCGTCCTGACAAGGCCTTCATAGTCGTAGCCGATGGAGACAACGACGGTATTCTTCAAGCGCTTCCCAGACTCTGAGACTTTCGGCGTCTTGACATACCCCATCACGATGACCTTGGTGGCATCGACAGCCGCATTTTCCTGCACGACGTACCGCCAGCCACAGATATCCAAGCAGGTAGCAGCGGCAACTTGCTCCCGCAAGCCTTCCTGGAGTCTGATAGTAGTCGGATCGGTCGTGTTGTATGACTAGTATGTTGCGTTAGCTGTGATGGCCAGATGCGACGAGATTGGCCGGCTCACCAATATATCGGCGGCCAATTTGCCGATTGTGTTGCGCGCCGACATGCTACGTCCGCTCAGCAGTTCACAAAACCTGTCCACACTTGATGGAACATCTACTCGTACCGTTAGCTGGTGTCTCGGAAACTCTTGACATACCTACATTGCCAGAGCTCGCTCATCTCGCCATCGGCCGTAGTCGCAGCGATGCGCACATTCACAGCGACTTCCGCATCGACCCCCGACGACAATGTTTTGATGGTCACATTCTTGGCTTGCCGAAGCTTGCTTGCGGCGAGCACGCCAGGGAATTTTACCAGAGCGACCAGAGAGTCTGCATCCATCGAGCGTGAGACGTCATATGTCAGTGCCGAGAAGCCACCGGGGTCCCGATCCGCCATGTTTTTGTAGTAGATCGTCACAGACCCCATCGCCGAGTCCCAGACGTAGGGCGTGTCTGCGGAGCACTGTGCCGCTGGGAAGTCGAGATAGCCGCCGAATATCTCGATCCCCGCGGGATCAATATAGAGCAAGGATGTCGGAGCATATTTCTCGGCGCTTTTGTTTTGTGCTGCGGCGTCAGCCTTACGGTTAATGGCTTTGATGGGACGTAAAGGCACGACCGGTGGCGAATCGCACAACGTTCCGTCTGAAAGAAGGCCAAAGTCGATTATAGCGAGCGTTGACTTCTGCTTCGACTTCACCTTGGCTACAAAGCACAGTAAAAGTCTCGCGCCTCTCTTCAAGGGTTTGGCACCGGCCTTTGCTTTCTTCTCTTTCGATTCCTGTTCGTCAGCGGTCTCCTTCGACGCGGAGATCGAGCTGGCGGTTGGAGCTACCAATGAAACTTGTTCATAGTACACGGACGCACCGAGGCCACCATCAATCGCCACATCTTCTGGCAGGCGGATTTGTCTTTTGACAACCCGGTGCTGGCCGCCATTTTGGCCGGCCGCTCGTTCCAGACAGATAGCACGGGAGGATCTACCTTGGACGGAGATCCATTTTCAGGTGTTTGTTTGCCCAAAGAGCTTGTCATTTGGATCAGCATATCGTACTTATTCATGGTGGCGTCGAAAGCCATTAGACCGGAAGCCTCGTCAAGATGCCAGCATGCTTCCAAATAAGGTTCCATACCAGTGAGACGCGTGAACATTCTTGACTTGATGGTAGCAGGCTGTAGTGGATAGCTCCACACCCGAATCTCGTCCAAGGCTCCTTGATATTGCTGTTTCTCGTCCGCTGGCTGTCGAACGAGCTGTTCGATGATACCAGGCTTCGCGTTCGCAGGGAGCTCTGTGGGCCCGGAGGCCGAAGCCTCCCCATTGACGAACAGCTCCACGGTCGGAGCAGTGCCGCCCACGAGTGTGAGAGCGATATGGTTCCAGCTACCTGCTTTAAGCTTGGTCGAGGTGGCGAGGTCGGTAGCAGCTCCAGCGACCTGAAAGGCTACGGTAAGCTGCTCGGTCAAGAACATGGTCGGGTAGTCTTGCACGGCACTGGCATCTTCAACGACGTTGGCGCCGCCCGTCGACTTGCTGGCAGGTGTAAGGCGGAACAAAGGACATCTTGGAAATACGGTAGCTTTCACGTCATGCGCCGTCGCCGCTGATTCCGGCGTCTCGGCTGCAGCAGGGTCTATGGGTCGAACCCAAGCTTCCAATGTGTAGCCTTTAGAGAACGGCGCGGAAGAAAGGTCAATCTTCGCGTTCTTTGCCAGTACCAGCTCTGCAACTGCAGTCAGCGAACTTTACTGAGAATGAGGTGGCTGGGGCGACGCACGGACTACCATGTCCTTCCCATCTGACGCAGGATCTTTAGTGAAGGTAAGTGCGCAGTTTGTGCTCGCAGCCTTTGGAACTAATACCTTCTTGACCTTACCGCAGACCTCGCCAGAATCCTTGAGGGCTGTGCAAGTGCCTGGGGCGGTTGCAAAGGTCTCCTTGTGATCGATATCGCACGTGTAGTAGGTCCGTCCATGGACGTCGAACAAACCGTCACTAGCAACATCGGCAGTGAAGCAATCAACGCGCGAGTCGGAACTGGAGCAAGCAAGTATCATCCAGCGAGAGATGTCGTTGGTCATGGTCGGCGTTTGCAGCACGCGGAATCTGCCAGCCCTCAAGTCTCGAACAAAGCGCAAGGAGAATGTGGGCTCGTAGAAAGGTTCCTCGTTGATATCCTTCACAGCCAGCGTGTCTTTGTTGTTTAGTGGCATGCGTTTCTGGCCGCTCCGGCGAAATCGCACCTCCAATGTCCGCTGTAGAGTGCTACCGACAAGCATGAAGCGGTCGCATAGGAGATTGTTATCGATGGGCGGCTTCGACGGATCAGAGTCCTTCACGAATCTCTTCAAGAAATCATCGGTGGCGAGGCGGCTTTGTCGGAAGACGTACACGTATTTGCCGTCGGACAGGACCTGGAAGTTGACGATCTGAGGGTCCATGAGGCAGAGCGAAGTCGAGATCCAGTGATCCAGCTTCTCCACATCGTCTCGACCGACTTTCAGACCCGCGCGGTCCACCAAAGGCAATGCATAGGCAGGTACCGCTTCCTCTCCAACTACGCGCAGCTCGGAGGGGAAGCGCAAGGATTTGGCATTCTCGAACCAATGCTGCGAGTCGAGCTGCTCCGGGTCATCTTTGGTCTTTGCGCGGTCCGCCTCTGCCTGGTTGGTGGCGACTGCGTCGTCGGTGGCATTGAGTACGGAGTAGTCGAAGAACAAATTTCCATTCACGGCCTTGCCCAGTGCAAAAGCGATGGTGATGCCACAGTGCGTCAGGATCTGAGTGGAAAGGTACTGACCACCTTTGACGGCGGTGTACTGCTTCTCGTTCGGGACATCGTTGACTGCCATTGGGAGAGGTGGAGGGATTCACCTTGATGGGTGAGCCCTTGTAGGTATCTGGAGGAAGCCCGAGCACTGGCCCAAGGAATGTGCAGAACGCGCAGAGCCTACACTGGCACAGTTATGCATCCCGAGCGCGACAAAGTCTCGAAGTGCAGTCGCGCCATTCCCGAGCTGGTCCGGTATGCTGTGCCTGACTCTACACACACCGCCACGACTATTGCTCTGCTCGTGCGGAGGCGTGCGGAGGCGTGCGGAGGCCAGCTGAGACTGCGCGTCCTGTTCCATCGTTCTCTCGGCATGCGTCAGTGAGGGAGTGGTTGCGGGGCCGCGGGCGAACTATGTATGGCGAGCGCGCTGGAACAGCAGGTCGAGTGGCAGGCCATGCTGCATGATGCTGCGGTCGAGGCACTGATCCGTGCACTCGGGCTGGCGCTGTACCCCAGACGAAGCTACCCCACGCGCGCCAGGGTGCTGGGCCCAGCTAGCCACCGAACAAGCCACTACCGAGCTTGATCTCACCTTGCCTAAAAAGGTGGCTTACTTTCTAAGCTAACAGTCTGCGATCTAGGATCTGATCAGATGCCCGCACACCTTTCGAGTAAGACAACCTCACACCACTCAAGTAAGACAATCTATTCGATCAAGAGCCTTTCACCTGCAGCATCATTAGCTGTCGCAGCTGCAGGATGCTGTTGCCCATCATCCCCGCCACCGTCTGCCCGTTGGTGTTCCGCAGATGATACGGCATTGCACTAGCCTCACTTACGACAGCCACTTTCGCCTACATGTTCAGACATGCTGCACTCTAAGAGGATCCCGAATGTCGTCTGAAACTCTGTGGTTGACCAGAAGCGAGCCATCGTTCGTCTCTCGCGCTTCTGTTGCGCTCCCGCCGTCTGAGCTGGGAGCGCCCGATTCCCCCTTTTCCTTTTCCCTGGTTTCCGCCGCTGCATATGCAGCCGTCATTCCTCTTCGCACACATTGCCAGCTGCACTCAACCAGCCCTGCTCTGAAATGGCACCCAAGTCCAGCACGACTTCAAGCACCTCCTCGGACGGTGGGACCCGTTTGAAGACGGTTTCCCGCTCGACGACAGAAGGGCCGACACATAATGGCGACGACCCTAAGCCCGACCCATCGGAACACCCCATCCCCAATCCAACCAAGCCAAAGCTTTCGACCAGCAAGCAAGGCGGACTGCACCCGAGCAAATCCCCAGCAGAGTCTGACGATCCGACGACCTCTGACATTTCCCTCCCAGTCAAGCTTGCCTCGCAGGACTCCATGCCGGCCGATCGAAAGGCCAGCGCACAAGCATTGATAGCGAGACTCCAAAAATGGCCGACGTACGTCGAACAGGATAAATCCCTACCCGAGAACAGGGACCTTCCCGAAATCGCGATCCCGGAGTTCAGGTGGTCGAGGCTGCAGAGCCTTGATCCCAAGAAGATATACATCCGCCCCAGGGGCGCCAAGAAGGACGAGCCAGCCGACGAGGGCGCGCGGTCCGAGGAGAGCGACGATGAAGAGGAGGTGGAGCCGTTGCCGATTGAGAAGCGCACCTCATCCTACATCCACCCCAAGACCGGAAAATTGGTTGCGTATCGAAAGGAAATCTTCATGAACTCGGAGGGCGAGCTGGTCGACTCGCTCGACGAGGTGGAGACCAAGGTGAAGATCGATGTTCGCCGAGGCGGCGTTCGCGTCACCGACGAGCGCGAGTTGGCCCTCATGATGTACGCCGCAGAGTATATGACGCGCGACATGTTGCCGGAACACGTTATCACTGGCCTCAACGTCGTCAGCACGTGCATGGGCGTGGCTCTCTTGGGAGTGGACCTCAACGCGGTCAAGCGGTTCATCACAGTGCCCACTGCGATTGACAAAGCAGTAAAGACTGCCGCAGATTATGTGGGAAAAGCGGTTGGGGTTGCTGAGGCCAGTAAAAAGCTTCTGGGAGATTGGGACATGATCAAGGTAGGCAGAGGGATGGAACAATTCGAAAAGGTCTACAAAGATTCAGAGTCGAGTCGCAAACAGTATGAAATCTTCGTCAAGTGCGCTATTGCGAAGAAAATGATTATGAAGAGAGAGAATGAAGAGGAGGATAAGAAGAAGGCAAATGGACCTTAGCTGGTTGTCCATGAAGCCAAATGGTGCCAGTCATATAGTCTCAAGCTTTAGAAGTGGACAGTCTAACGAGTAACGTGTTGCTGCAATGTATGAAATGTCCAAAACACTCTGTGCGCAGGAGCAATTCAGTTGATCGAAAAGTAGAACGCCTCATGGTCGTGCCTAGTTCTACAGGACCCAGCCAAATCCCCGTCATCTCGTTGAAAACCCTCTACTTCGAAGCGGTGCTGCCCGTTGTCACTTGACAAGTTACAAAACCCGGAGTCAAACGCGACTCATCATAAAGCGAGACTAGTCAGCTCAGTTCCTAGGGTTTGCCGGAACTCTACAAAATCCGCATCGCGCACAGAAGCCCAAAAGCTTTGCTTACGGGTTGTACTCTGAAACGCATGGTATTGCATGGTGGGAACATACAAGGCAATCCCACTCAGAGATCGATCCCTGCATACCTATGCTCAGAGGCAACCAGGAAGTCAGCAGCTTCTGTGAATGACCTGCGTTGGGCACAAAATCTCATCGTGACTGCCATCCAAACCACAACGTCATCGGAGATTACCCTTCTGACAAACCCAATGCAAAGACTAGACCACGACAATCTCACTCGCGCACATGTATGTTCAGATGATCCAGACACCGCCGCTCACGGCCATCGACAATCACGTCCTCAGCCATGATATGGGTGGACGCGAAACAAACTATGCTCTTTCTGCATTGCAATCGCAGCCGTGAAGTCGAACGCAATCTTTCCTCACCGAAAGGTCGCGAAGGATATCAAAGAGCTTGCCTACAGAGGATGTCACATATGCTTGCTACTCCACTGATCTTTCTCACTCGTACTACGAGAGGGATATCAGCTAAGCTCTGCGGTACGCAAAGACGATCCTTGGGAGGCGAAGGTGGCAATCGAAGGACGCCCGAACCAGCCACTATAAAGATCGAATGCTATCCTACCGATAAGCGAGATCAGTGCATCACTCTATGTTTGTTTGGCCGGCCTTCCACTCCAGACTCCCATGCTTCGACTGCTGCTCGTAGTCAGCATAATGTAGGCATCATGGACAGCACGGGATCAATTAACACGCTTGCAACGACCAGAACGTGGTTAGGGAATGCTTGCGTGACCACACGGAAGTCTGTGCAGTGAACCACGACAACATCTATCGCATTGTGCCCAGCCGCTTAATAGGCATTCATGGTTCGCTTGAGCCGTTGACCTTGGAAGATGATGGCAACCCAGCCGCACAGTCCCTAGTCCTCAGCTATTGCTGGGGCCAAAGACGAAGTAGTGGGCTAAAGCTACAGAGATCTAATGAAAAGGACCTACACAAGAACATTCCTTCCGAAGCCTTACCATGAACAGTCGCCAATGCTGTCGTCGTGAGTCATGAGCTTAGATACCGTCGCTTGTGGGTGGATCGGCTGTGCATGCTGCAGGATGACCCTGAAGACTGGAGTAGGGAGGCAGAACGCATATGAAGCTACTCTAACAATGCCGACTGCACTCTTGCGGCTCCATGGTCTGCTGATGCCGACAAGGGTCTCTTCTCTCACGGAAATCCTTCTGATAATGCAGCCTTTGCGAATCGAAAATGCTACGACTAATATTGGATGGACTGTAAGAGCCGAAAACATCGAAGACTGGGCGGGACATTACCCTAGGCTATACATCGGCCCCGTCTATCCTCTGATAGAGCGAGCATAAATATTACAAGAGATTCTCCTCCTCACGTACGGTCTCCCTAATGACATACTGGGAACGCAGAACTGTTCAGCTTGCCGAAGATAGCCCCCATGGAATGCTCGACCTTCTATATGCTGCAAATCTCAGGAGGTTCGGCTTTAGGTCCACCCATTCGAAGATACCGAACCGAGTCGACTGCATCACTCGATATGCAGCCGGTCATGAGGATATGTAGTCCATCCCAGAGAGTGGGAAGAGCCGGGCCACGTTCAAAGCCCACTGGGCGGACTTGGTTGAGTATTATACACGGTGCCAAATGTCGTACTCTGGAAAGGACCGATTGAGGGCTATTGCGGGCATGATCCACTCCATCTCAGCTAGGACCGGAGAAGTTTTCGTGCATAGACTGCTCAACTCAGGAATAGCTACTAAAGTCCTTTGGTGGCAGTGGACAGATTGTAAAGGGGACCCCGGGAAGGTTCCGATGGGGACAGGTCGACAAGTCGATGCTCCGACTTGGTCATGGGGTTCGGTTGCTGGCAGTACACAGCCCTTCCGGAGTCGCCGCGTCCTTGACGTGCTACGTCACGAACCCTGGCACGTCGAGATGATGGCGTCAATCGTAGGAGACCTAGCTATAGTAAGAATGCAGCCCTCTAGCAGCGTTGACTCGCATCCAGTCTGCCGGGTAGACTTCACGGCTCCCCTAATAGAGGCGGTTATAGGCGGTCGTACTAATCTACGACGCTATTACTGGACTATCAGGGCAGCTAGATTGGCCTCTAGTGCATCACGTTCGATGCCAGCTTCTAGCCAGATAAGCGTAGGACAATAGTCTAGTTGCTACGCGTCGTAGTACTAGAGGCTAACTAGGTATATAGCTTCGCTAGATACGTAGGCTTAGTTATTACGTTATTATAAGATAGCTAGGACGTAGGTCTTATAGCTAGATTGTTAGAAAAGATATAGATATTAGTAAACGAATAACCCCTTTAATAAAAGTATAATATCTCTACTTTTACTAAAGTATATTAAAGTAAGATTTAAGATAATACTTAATAGAACTCTTTCCTACTATATATATAAACTTACTACGTATAATAAATAAAGCTTACTAATTCTTCGGTTTATTAACTAATTCTACTAGCTATATAAATTAGTACGGAATAAGATTTAAGCTATATATTTCTAAATTAATCTTTAATTATCTTAATAAGTTTTATTTTAATAAGTATACTAATATATAAATAGTTTTCCTTAACTTTAACTTAAGCTATTTTAGTACCTTTAAAGTACTTAAAGGTTCCTTTATAACTATAGGCTTTATAAGTACTTATTACTTTCTTAGTCTTTTTTAGCTTCTTATTTTAAATCTTTACTTTTAACTTAGCTTATTTTTAAGTCTTTTTAGTTACTTTCTTTACTTCTTTTTAAGTCTTCTTTAAAGTCTTAAAGGCCTTATAAGTAACTTAAGTTATAACTTTATTATTACGCTTCTTTTAAGCTTCTTATTTCTTTTTAACTTTCTTAATAGCTCTTTCTTAAGCCTTTTACTTTTTATTTCTTTTTCTTATTTCTTTTTTACTCCTTTTAGTCTTAAAGCTTAAGAATAGTTCTTACTTTATTAGGGCTAAAAAGAATTACTTTAGAGCCTTTATTAACTTTAAACTATTTAATTAACTTCTTATTATACTTCCTTTTTTCTTCTTATACTTTAAAGTCTTATTACTTACGTTACGAAATCCTAATAGGTAAATTAGCGCGTTATAATACTAATTTACTTTCTAGTACTTAATTTACTAATCCTTATATCTTAGATTTACGTATCGAATTTACGATATATACTTTAATTTATAGTATCTATAGTTCCTAGTATAACTATTAATATCGCTTATAATAATCCTAATAAGATACTTAATATAATCCTAAGGTATAAGTCTTTTAGTTTTATTAGGATTCCTAGTAGAGTTACGAGGTATAGACTTAGTAAGTATACTATTACTATAGTTACTACTAGATCTTTCGTACTATACGTATAAATTAGTATAAGTATAAGAAATAATATAGTTATATTATATACTATTACGAAAATACTCTATTTACTTAAGTTTCTTACTAAGCTTATTTAGTTAAGTCCTTACTTATATATTTATTATATTAAAAGTCTTCTTAATTACGCTTTATAACGCGCTATTAAGTAGTTTATCCTTTAAAATCCTTTTATCTTAACTAACTATAAGTACTAATATCTCCTCGTTTTCTTCGCTATATATATTATAGTACTATATATATAAGCTACTTACGTTCTTAATTACGCGAGTAACCTTAGGCTTAATATTCTTTTAGAGCTTACTCGAAGACGTAACTTAGTAAAAGAATACTTTTTATTAATTTTATTTATCTTTACCTTAATAGCCTTTAATATAAATATAGTAAGGAATAATAACTTACTACTTATAAGTATAGATAGTATATATAGACTAATATACTAGCGCTTAGGGCTCTTATTACTAGCGTTTATAATACTACTAACTTAAGTAGTAGCTATAAGGGGTAATAACTAAGAGGATATAATAGCTATAGTAAGCGATAATAATTATTAAACGTTTTTATTAATACCTTCGTTACTACCGCGGAGCTTTAAACTAGATATATTTATAATATGTTAAATTATATTAAAAAGAAATAAGGGTATAGTTTACCTTCTTTACTAAAGTCTAGTCTAGTAAAGTTATTACTAAAAGTATAGCGCTATTAAGGAGCGACGTATTACTTAATCTTATTATTAACTACGTTAAGCTATTTGCGCGCCTAATATATTATAATAGTAAGGATTTGCTCGCGGCGAAGAGGCCTATTCTTACGTTACTATATATCTTAGTATCTATTATATATACGCTATATAGTCTTACTACTTAGTATTTTCTACTTTAACTTATATATTATATTAGTCTCTAGTATACTAGTTATCTATAAGTTAATAATATACTCTATAATTACTACTAAATAGAATAGTATATATAGTATTATATCCTAGAAGAATTTACTAGTATCTTCTTAGCTTATAAGGCTACGACGTTTATAGTAGACTTTACTTATAATCTTAATAAATATTTTACTTAGGAAACGTTTCGCCTATTTAGTTATTTAGTACTCGGCGTAATAATATTAGTATAAGTATTATAATAGTACCTCGTTACTATCTTAGTAAAGGAAAGCTTTTACCTTTCTTTCCTTATATACTTATTACTTAAGGTAATTAGTATTATAAGACGTATATCTACTAGTAGTATTTCGATTAATATAAGCGTTTATCTTTTTACGAGTAATAGTAGAGTAATTATTACGAGCTATTCTTATAGATTTACGTATTTAAATTTACGTTAGTACTTCGAGGATAATTAAGAATATTATATACTCTAAAAACTATAGCCCTATATAAGGCGCGTAGTACTTTTATCTCTAGGTTAACTTCTTACTCGATAGACTAAACGTCTCTCTATATATTCTAAATAAGTTTATTTATCTAGTATTCGTTTTAAGATACTAGGTAAAATCTAGGGTATATTATCTCTTAAAAAGAAAGTATAACCTCTAAAGTAGAAATAAATATAATATAAAGTTTAACTACTTTATAAACTCGAAATATAGCTAGAAGTAATAGTAGCTTACCTCGACTAATAATCTATTTAAAGTCTTTTCTTCCTTAATAGAAGAGTATTAAAAGTTATATTATTTATATTTCCTAGCGCTCCTTTAACTCTTAGTAACTTCGCTTAATATTATAAGATACTCGAACGGGACTTAAGTAGTTAGGATTATAAATAAACGTAGCTTTTATTTAAACTAAGTCGTAATTAATACTATCTAATTCTTAGGATAACTTAGTAGTACTATAATATATAAGAGAAATTTAATAATATATACTAAAGATAAACGACGTATTAAATAAATAGTTAGTAAAGTTTTACTAAGGTATTAAGATATAATATAATAAAACGAACGCGTTAATATAGTTAAGTTAAATAAAAAGAAGGAAAAAGTTTTATACGTATAAATACGTCTTAATACTTCCTTTAGTAATTTATAGTAGTTTAAACCGTTTACGTAACTCTTAATAACTATACTAATAGTAGCCTTAGTAGCTTCTTTAAGACTTACTCTATTAGTAATCTTAGTAGTACTCCTAGTAGTAATCCTAGTAGTAATTTTAGTAGACTTTCTAGTAGCTTTCTAAGAATTACCCTATTAGTAATCCTAGTAGTAATCCTAGTAGTACTCTTAATAGACTTTTTAGTAACTTTCTAAAAATCGCCCTATTAGTAATCCTAGTAGTAATCCTAGTAGTACTCTTAGTAGACTTTCTAGCGACTTTTTAAGAGTTACTCTATTAGTAATTTTAGTAGTAATCTTAGTAGTACTCCTAGTAGACTTTCTAGTAGCTTTTTAAGAGTCGCCTTATTAGTAATTTTAGTAGTTAGTATTAATAAAGTAATATTACCTTCTCGACTATTATTTAGTTATAATACTTATTTATATAGTAAAACTCGTATAATTACCTTAGTTAAGTTACTATAGCTATCGCTATTAAAGTAAGTATTATAGTAAGTATAAGCTAATATACCTTAAAATAAGTAGTTTAATAGACTATTTTATATAAAGAAACTATAAGTACTATATACTTTATAGTTATATTCGTAAGTACTACTACCTTAAAGGTAGTAAATAATTATAATAAAAGGTAGTTTAGGACTTATTTTCTATTAGTATTATATATCGAGGGTATACTTAAAACTTACTATACGAAACTTTAAGCTCTTTCCTTATAAATATCGAATTAAGATAAGTCTCTCCTAATTACCTTAATCGTTAATTATAATAGGCCTCTTATCTTCTTAATTTAATTTAATATAATTCGAGGCGCTATTTAACTCTTACTTTATAGTTAGTAATTCGACTAAGCGTAATAGGAGTAAATCCTCTAGGACGTAATAATACCTTATTACTTTTACTCTAACTCTTATAATCTTATATATAAAGCTAATAGCCTTAAACGAATTACCCTTAAGCGTAACTTATATAGGCTCTATAGCTAAGATATAGTAGTATCTTCTCTTACTATTTCTACTCTTTATTTCTATACTTTTAGTTTTAGCTTTATTTCCGTCCTTATTACTAGCGCTACTAGTAGCTAGGCTAGTTATAGCGCGACTTATACTAGAAGTTAATTCGGCATTATTATAAGTAACTTTACGCTCGTAATTATATTACTCAAAGTTTACGTTAATCTAGTATATTAGCTTCTAAAACGACTCTTTTCGTTATTTATTTATATAAATTATATAGTATTATAGAATTAGTATATTATATTATATTACTTTAAGATTATAGTAAAGATCTTAACTTCGACGTAGTTTTATATTTCGATTATTATAAAACTCTTTCTAGTAAGATACGACGCTATAAAGATTTTCTTAATAAAAGTATAAAAGTCGTAGTATTTCTAGTCGCTTAACTATAGGTCCTATTTAATTATTTACGTAACTAATTAACTACTATTTTTACTAGTATTCTTTAACTTATAAGTTAAAGTTATAGTCGCATTAGGGGAGTATCTTTATAAGAGTATACGTAAGTATTAAGTAGAGGCTTAGTTAGTCTTCTTTAACTTATAAGGCCTTTAGAATTAGTCGTATACGCCGTCTAGCTACTACTTATATATTCCTCTCGTTTAAATAGTAAATATTCCTCGATGTCTTATTTATATTCTTTATACCTTTACGATCTAATTATCTTATTAGCTTTATAGAAGATAGTCCTTATAGGCTACGCTAGCGTATATAGGAACTACTATTAGTATTTTACTTTAACCTTATTAATAGTATAAACTTAACTCTCTATTTACCTACGTAAAAAGGCCTCTCTTATTATATTAATTAGTAGTTTAATACTAGTAATTTCTATAAAGTAGTACTCTTCTCCTTTTTCTTTATTATATTATATATATAGTTAGGTAGTAAAGTAAGGTATAATTATAATAGACCTTATTAATCTTTTCTTTATATCTTATATACTTATTTATTTATATCTCTTCCTTACTTTTATACTCTAATAGACTTCCTAGTAGGATTACTAGTAAGGCCTTATTAATCTTTCCTTTATATTTTATATACTCGTTTATTTATATCTCTTTTTTACCTTTATATTCTAATAGATATCTTAGTAGGATTACTAGTAGGGCTTACTTATTCCCTTATTTATACTTTATAAACTTATTTCTTTACTTTTATTTTATACTTCCTTACTAATAAAGTCTTTTATCTAGTTACTACCTTTCTTCCCTCTAGTTATATTTATATACTTATCCTTTACTACTACTTATCTTATTTACTCTACTCCTTTATTACCTTAGTACTTAATAGTTACTACGTCTTACGCTACGTTTTCTTAAGCCTTTCGGATTTATATTAGTATAAAGACTCTATTTATATTATACGTTACGCGTTAGTTAATAACGCTATCTTTAGTTACTATTATAATATTACTCTCTCGTCCTTTTGCGCTCGTATAAGTCGTCTCTATATATATACTAATTACTTTATATTATTACCTTCTTATTATACGCGTTACTATCTTCTTATTACGCGCGTTATTACCTTTTATAATACGCGCGTTATTATCTTCTTATTACGCGCGTTACTACTTTTATAATATACGTAATATAGACTTATACCTTACTATTAGTTCTTCTTTATTTCCTTATCTAATACTAAATTTAGTCGCTATCTTATATAGTTATTCTTATAGACTTTCTTTTACTAGTCCGAGGTATTTCTTCTTTCTTACTTACTTATATCGTATTTTAACTTATTATATAGAACGATTATTTATCTTAGTTATTATAGTAGACTATTAGAATTATGCTCTTTCTTTTACTAGTTCGAGGTATTTCTTCCTTTTACTTATATATATACTTATATTAGATTTTAACTTACTACGTAAAATAATTATTTTACTTTTGCGTTATTACTATAAGTATACTTACTAATCCTACTATATCCTTTATATTACTACTTTTTAACTTAAATCCTTTAGTTAATTTTAATAAGTATAATTCCTCTATATAAATAAAGAACTTACTTTAGTATTTTCTTATAACTAAGGGCCTAAGTAAGTCTAAAAGAAGTACTATAAAGGGATTCGTATACGCTACTTTAAATGTAAATAAAGCTAACTAGTAAATTCTTAAGGATATAGTTATAAGCTATTTAAGGAATTTTAAATACCTTCGCGAGGGCCTCCTAAAGATACTCGTAACTAAGCGCGAACGCTTTAGTATTTAGAATAACCTTCTTAATAGAGTAAAAGGCTAGGCTATTTAGGAATTACTTTAAAAGAAGTCTTAAGAGAAGTTACCTTAACCCTAGTACTACTTAGACTTATTTTATAGGAGTAAAAACGACGCGAACCTTATTAAGATAGTTATATAGTATCTTCTTTAAATATACGTATAAGATATAAAGTACGAGAATAAAAGTAATAGTAAGGGTAAATATAGCTAAGGTATTAAAAGTAAAAAAGAGTACGTTTAACGTTATAGTTAAGAGTACGTTTATTATTACGCTTAGAGCGCTTATAAAGTTAAATACGTAGTAGTATATATAGTACTATATTATCTACTAATATAACTAATAATCTCGACGATATAATTATTAGTAACTTAATATTAAAGAAGGATCTTAGTAATATACTTCTTATATTCGTTTAAGTTAACTCTATTTACTTTAATATAGATATACTTATTAGTCTATTTATAGCTATACCTTTACGCCTTAGTACTATTTATAATACTAATAAGGGCGTATATAAGCTTAACCTTTTTATAAGTTAGCTTAGCGCTATTTTAAGAGCGTTTTATTACTAGTAGTCTAAGAGCTTATTGCTTACGTTTAGTAATAAGTAACGCGTAAATTTTAGTAGTTTAACTTAACTATCGATTTTAAAGTAGACGTAAACGAAGCTAAATTAGCTAACTTACTATATAATAGTATATTTTAAGAAGTATATTAAAATGCCCTAGTTAATATTAAATAGCTTTAGATATTTATTATACGTAATCTCGACTATATTTAACTAATTCCTAAGTCTAAGCTCTATAGATAGAAAGTTATCTTAAATAAGCGTACTTTAAAAAAGACGAATAAGTATACTTTAGAGAATATAAAGGTAGCGAAGTTATTCGCAAAGATTAAGCGTTAACTAGTACTATTACTACCTCTTATAAAGCTAACGCGTCGTTTTACTATTAAGTTTATAATAATAGAGAATAATAGTTTAATATTAGAAAGTAATAATTTATTTAAGCTAGACGTTCTTTCTAGTTCGAAAAACTCTTATTAACTAAAAGATAACTACGTTACTATAGAGAGAGCTACTCTTAAAAGAAAATAAAAAGAGCTAGACGATAAGGTAAATAATAAAGCTTATAAGAAGGCTATATACTTAACTATAAAGTTTTTTAGTTAATTAAAAGTAATACTTATAAACCTAGCTTCTCGGTAAAGTAAAAGTCGTCTATTACTCTCGATAGTAATTAGATAGTATATAAGTAGCTATCGAGTAGTAATATCGAGGACTTAAACTCTATTAATAGAAATAATAAAAGTATAACTACTAATTTCTAGGCTCTAATATTAAGAAATTATAGTTTTAAGTATAGGGAACTTACTCTTTAGTAAGCTACGTATTACTTCTTTAATAGCGATTCGAATAACTTTAACCTCGTATTTAGTATTTTCTATAAGAGTTAAAATAAGAAGAACTTCTTATTATCTTACTAGTTTTACTTTATAAGCTAGGCTTTAAAGGAAACACTTTCTAGTAGCCTCGTAGTTTATAATACTTATAATATAGGCCTTAGTAAGACTTATATTACTATCGCGTAGCTCTAGGTATTTATATAAATAGTAGAAAAGTTAAGACGTTCTCTAGACGCTAAAGTATACTTAGGCGACTACTTTAACTCTAAGATACTACTCGCCTTATACGACTAACTTAAAGACATTTAGCTACGACTCGAAGTAGGCCTAAGCCTAATAGTTATTATAAATAAGCTATTCTTAACGTAAATTAATAATATTCGTAAATTTGTTAAGAATAAGATTAAGATTATACTTACTAGTCTAGAGATAATAAAGAGAAACCGAGCCTTCTTTACTAAGGAGAAAACGTATTACTTTATAAATACTATTATTTAACTTAGAAGTATATACTATCTAAGTTAAAAGTAACTAAAACTAAAGTATACGTAGTAGGAACTTAATATTCTTAAATTCTTTCTAGTTAGAAATTTACTTAAACGTAACCTTATTAAAGATAGTAAGGAAGATAATAAAGGAAATATAAATAGTATATAAAATAGCTCCTTACTATAGTTCGATAGCTATTTAAAATAAGTCGTACTTACAACCTTAAAGAAGCTTATAAGTAACATTTATCTTACTAACTATTACTTTAAAGATAAGAGATATAATAAGTAGTTTAGTAAAGTTACTTACGAAAATATAAGTAGTAAAAAGCGGAAGATAATAATACGTATTTTAGTATAAGAAAACCTTATTAATACCTCGTTTACGCGCGTAATTATAAATAAGTTTTACGAATATATTAGTGTATTTAAGAGTATTTAGTTAAATCTAGGCTTACTTTCAAGTACTTTATAGTTTATATTTATTAGTAAAACGCTATTTAATAAGGTTACTTTAATTATAGACTTATACTTCGCTTCTAAAGCCTAGTACTTTAACCTTAGAGATCCTAAAAGTATATTATTAGAAACTAGACCTAGAGCTTTCTATATTAGGTAGCGAAAGTTATTAGCGATAAAACGAATCTTAGTAGTAAGTAATATAACCTAAATAAAATCGAGTTAAACGCTTAGGAGTAAAGTTAACTTACTTATATTAAATAGCGCTTATTAAGAGTTAACTTCCTATAACTTATAACTACTATTAATATAGTCGTAAAAGAGTAAAGTAAGGTTAGCGCCGCCTTACTTAGAAAGATAAGAGACGCTAGAGACGAGGGTAACGACGAGGAAGACTAAATAAATATTAGCGAACTTAATAAAGAAAGTCTCGAATAAGTTTAAATTCTTAGTAAAGTACTATAAGCTAGGACTATTAAGTATAACGTTAACTATTAATAGCTTCTAAATATTAAGACTTACTTACGTAGAGAGAGTATAAGAGCTATATTAATACTACTATATCTAACGTATAACTATATAGTTAAGATTCTAGAGAGAGATAAATTATTTAATACTTACTTAGTAAAAGGTCCTTACTAATACGCTTAAGAAAGGTATAAAAAGTCTAGTTTTAGTATATATAACTTTATAACTACTTATTATCGTTTTCGCGTCCTTATAGTCTTACTTTACCTTAAGAGACTCGAGGAAATCGATAAAGTTATATATATAGAATTAGTAGAGAGTATAATAGTTAAGATAGCGCCGACGCTTTTAAAGAATCCTTAAAGTACTACTCTCTAGTAATATATAGTAAAGATTAACGCTACGCTTATAATATAGAAGCTCCGCAAAATCCTTAAGAAAGTATAAGCCTAAAATAACTTTACTAGCTAGTTCTTACGTAAGGTTATAATTAGTTCGTTCTTACCCTTTACTATTATTATAGTTAAGATATAAATAATATAGTTACTTAAATAAAAGGCTAATAATAACGCTCCCGCCTAGGACTTCCTTAACTTTACTAATTTCTTAAAGGATATTAAGTTCGTTAATTCCTAGACTAGTAATAAGCTCTAGGTAATTAATAACTTTAAGGGTACTAGTAACAAAGAATATAAGGACGAGCCGGGAGCCTTATTAGCTATTATAAGCTAAATTAGTAGCGAAATAAATTTAGTTTTTAGTAACTATATTATCCTACTAGACTCTAACTAGACTATATAGAATATATTATAACTTATTTATCGAGTAAGACGCGCTAAGATAACGTAGAAAGTAAAGATTATAAAGTACTATTATATTATTTATAACTTTAAGTAAATCCGAATTTAGGGATAAATAAATAATTATATTATAAGCGCTAATAAGCTTTACGCTAAACTAGCTATATATAGTATTAAGGAAGAGAAGCTTAAAAAGTATATAAATCGAGTAATTAATATTAGTAGTAATAAGGAAGGCGATAATAGTATATAAATAAAAGGTAGTAATAATAGAAGACTAAAAAATTATACTTATATAAATCTAAAAGAAAAGAATATACGTAAATTATTATTCCTAAAAGTAAACTATTTACGTAAATAAGATAAAAATTAGTAAAGTACTTAAAATACTAAATCCTATTAGAATACTTAATAGAGTCGAGCGAATAGCTTAGTATACGTAATATACGAGGCAAAAACGCGAGAACGTAAATACTTAATAGGGCCGTATTATATTCGTATCTTACGAAGTATAACTACTTTAATTCTTTACTATTATACTATTATTTAAATAATAGTACTATAATATTAATATAAGTATACCCCTATATTAAAGACTAGGATTTAAGAGCGCCTCTAAGTTATTAAGGTATATTACTACTTATATTACTACTTAAAAACTAAAGAACGCCTTATAAGTTAAAGAAGGTATATATATAGCTCGTAAAGATAGTAAATATACTAGAACTAATATATAATAGGCTATATATCTCCTTTCGTACTAGACGCCTTATATACTAATATAGCGTCTTAAAATCCTAATAGACTAAGTAGAGGCAATATTAACGCTATAATATACGAGGATACTATATACGACTCGATAAGTAATAAATTACCTTGCGAAGGTATAAGAAAAGGTAATAGTAAATAAACGGAGGAAGATAAGAAGGTTAAAAAAGAGTCTAATAATAATAAAGAATATAACTTAGCTAAGGACTTTATGAACTAAATATAGATATTAAAGGCCCTCGACTTATAGCCTAGTAATAGTAGTAATAATAATAATAATATAACTCTTATTAACGAGTAAGAGAGGATAGTTAGTAAGGAAGCAAAAGATATATATAGTACTATATATAATATAAGTTTTAACTTAATTCGCCTAGGTAGTAAAAGACTATTATTATTAGCGTTAAGTAAGGTATATAATAGTTTTAAAGAAAAGACGGCTTTAAAAGTAGACTCTTATAAGACGTAGTACGTATAGTATAGAGATTAAATATTAACGTATAACTAATAATATCTAGTTATAATATATAGGATATAATTAATTTAACGCTACTTAGAAATTTCTAAGACTAGTTCGACTTTAACTTTACGTAATAAATATACTAAGAAAATATCTCTAAGAATAGTATTAACTACTTACTTAAGACCCTAGGACTAGAACCCCTACTATAGCGCCTTAGCTAAAAGTCGGCTAACTAGCTATAAATAAAGATAGAAAACATACTTATAGTAGCGAATATTAAGTAGTAGTATATAAAGGAAATATAAGTACTAAGTAAGAGTAACTTAACTAGATATATAGCGTATAGTTTATAATATAAGGATTTAATATAAATAGTTAAATTCTTCCTAGACTATATCGACTTTTAATATAACTTCTACTATAAGCTATACTACGTATAAATAGACGAAAACTATAACTATAGAAAGTATATTAATATACTATTTAGTAATTAATAGTAGGACATATAAAAACAAGTTAGCTTAACTATACTTAGAGCTACTATTATACTTATTATTATCGTAAGTAATAAGACTAAGTTAACGCTTTAATTAGGAAACTTATAAGTTTACGCTATATATATAATAGTTAGTAACTTTAATATAACAACGTAATATTTAAACGAATAGCTTAAGTCGATATTATTAGTATTACTACTAATAGTTAATAAAAGTAATATAAACTTAAAGAATAGGATATTCTATTAGTATTTAAAAGAAGTCTTTAAACTAGTCGTAAATACGTATAGATAAAAAGGAACTAAAATCTCTTACGCTAATAGCTAGATAAAGTAATACTTCCTAATAATTACCGTAATTATAACTAATTATAAGGAGTAAGTTAAGCTAATAGGCGTACTTAGTAGTTAATACTATATAATATATAAGATCTATCTTAATTTATAAGAGGATCTCGAACTCTTAGCGCCCTAGTAAACTAAAGTAAATTCTTAGAATTATATTAAACGTTAGTAACGAGCTATTTATATTTATATAAGTCGTAGTAGCTTCTTAAATATACTACTACTAGACGTTAGAGGAGAAGATAAGTAAGAGTCTAATAATATATTAAAAGACTTAGACTTAAAACTAGACTCGAATAAGAAACTATATAATATTAATTACTTTATATTTAATATACTAAGTATAGAGATTTATTAATTACTTATAGTCGACATTCTTTACTAGCTTTTAAAGGGCGTTATAATATACGTACTTACTTAGACTTAAGCGTTTATATTAAAGTATATAAAGAATAAGAAGGGTACTCGAATATATAAAGTAGTAAAAAAGGTAAACGTAAGAAAGAAGCGCTAAAAGGCTACTAATTTTAAAGTAACTAAAGTTATTATCAAGAATATTATTAATAAGTAATTCGTAGCGATTTTGCCCTTTTCGACGCTTCGTATTTTTAAGAAGCTATCTACTATTTCTTAATAAACTAGCGCCGAGTAAAAAAGTATCTTATAGTAGATTATATTAGTATTTATACTATTACTTAAGGAAATCGGTACTATAGAAGCGAAAGAGATAATCTATTTTATACGTATAATAGTAGATTTTATTACTCTCGCGATATATAATAGTTATAATAAATAAACGTTACGTTACTTTAAACTTATACTATATAAGATAAATTAATATAAGGAAGTATTTCGAGTATATTATAACTTAAAAGTAAAAAAGACGAACGCTACTTTAACTTCTCTAAGTAGTATACCTTAACGTATTACGTTTAAATAATTCGCTTATATAACTACGCGCTTAATTAAGATATAAGCTATCTTAAATATAAGTACTATACTTATATAAAGGAAGGCTTTCGATAAATAAATAGAAAAGATAAGTAGGAAGATTAGCTAATAGACTATTATTATTATAGCCTAAATATGCTCGTATTATAAGACCTTCTTAATAGCTATAAATAGAAGTTTATAATAGAGACTAGAAAGTAAGTAAAAGAGCCTATATTACCTTTTAAGGCCTAGCCTATTATAACTATATTTAGCCTTCTTAAACTATATCGTTAAGTTAAGAAGTATTTATAGTAACTAGTAAGTAAAGTAGTAGAGTACCTAGGTACTAAGGAGGGGTAATATTTTCGTTAGGCGATAGCTATTTTCGTACGTAAGAGTAAACTAAAAGAGATAATAATCGCGCCTATAGGCCTAGCGTCTTAAGAAGTAACTAATAACTTAAATAAAATAAAGCTCGATAATATATAAGTAAATAACTATCTTATTTAGCTCTATTATTTTATTAAATATTAAAAGGAGACTAGTAATAACGCTAGCGATAGGGATATAATAAAGTAAAACTACGCGCGATATATTTATAACTAGTAAAAGTCTAGCTAGCCTAGATACGACTAGGTATAAGTATAAGAATATATAAACTTAGTATTAAATAACTATAATATAACTATACTTACGTTTTAGGGATACCTTCTAGTTTACCTTCGACTAATTATTACTATAAAGGATATTAGATCTACGCGTCGAAGCTACGAGGAAGCCTATATTAATAATAATAATACGGAGAATAGTAAGACTTTATACTATAGTAGTATATATATAAATATTTATATAGTAAAGAGAGTAAATAGTAAGGCGGATAATAATTACAAAATAACTATAATTAAGCCTTTAGTAGTATATCTAAGTCGAGGTACGCTATAAAGAAGAAGAATATATCCTTTAACTTAAGTTTACTATACTATTTATATAGTACTAATAGACGAGTATATCGAGCGAGCTAATAGAAATATATATATTAATAATACTACTAACTAGGCGACGTATAACTTTATTTATAATAAGAATTAAGAAGAAAGGGTAATTTGTATTATAACTAAGTCGAAGATCAAAAGGATAAGAAGTTTACGTAATAAGGAAATAGTAGTAATATAAGTAGTAAGAGAGAAAAGGAAAGGAGAAACGAAGGCGTAAAGGCTAAGTATATTTAAAATAGGGTTTAAGAAATTAAAAGAGTCGAAATATTATAATATAGCAAGTAGAAAAAGAAGTACTAAGAATAAAGGAAGATATACGTAATAATAAAAGCGCCGTAAGTAATTAAGATAAATATAGGATATTCTATTAGATATTCTACTAGACGTCTTACTAGATATCTTATTAGATACTCTACTAGATATCTTACGTAATATCCTACGAAACATCCTACTAGACGTCCTACTAGATATCCTACTAGATATCCTACTAGATATCCTACTAGATATCCTACTAGATATCCTACTAGATATCCTACTAGATATCCTACTAAATATCCTAGAATATAAAGACTTAGTATAAATCTTATAGTAGATATATAGTTAAGCGTAATAGAGAGGAGTAACTACTTTCTACTAAGGCTAAGTCGAAGTCTAATTTACTTTATATTACCTTAACTTATAAATCTATAAATCTAAAAATAGGATTTTATAACGTACTACTTACTAAGTCTCTTAAGTATAGCCTTTACTTTACTTTTTAAAGATTATTACTAAGCTTCTTAATAACTTTCTTAGTCTTTTTATTTACTATTTTATTAATAAATACTCTTAACTTTCTTATATTAAAAGGAGAGTCTTAATAAGTAAAAAGGTTACTTAATATTCTTTTACTTAATTCTCTTAATATTAGTTTTTTCTAGTTTTTTAACTTAAGCTTATTAAGTATTAAAGTAAAGTTAAAGGGAAATAAGCTAGTCTTACTTTAGTTAAAAGTAATATTCTTATTTATAAAGACCTTATATTAAGCTAAATAAAAGTACTTAAAAAATCTCTTTTAGTTATCTTTATTTAGCCTTTTAAGAGCCTAGTTTACTATTTAAGTAGCTAGCTATAATAGGTAGCTAAAAGAGCAAAGTAATTAATATTTAGAGGCTATAGTTTATATATAAAGTAAGGAGAATATATAGTAATAAGGATCTTATATTATTAAGCCTACTTAAGGAACTTTAAAGTTATATAAGATTTATAACTATTAATAAATAATAGCTTCTAATTTCTCTTTATTTAGTACTTATCTATTTTCTTACTAATAATAGAGAAATATTACTTAAAAGAAGCTATAGAGTTAACTTAATACTTTTTAAGTCTAAATTATTAAAATATTAAGAGTTTAACTCGTCCTTATACTTCTTAATAAACCTTAAATACTAGTTATATTTGAGAGTTCTTTTACTAAGCTAAGTAGCTATCTTAGCTATAATTACTAATATAAGTAAAAGGTATCGATTATATAACTATTTAATATATAGTAAAAGCTACTATTTTTATTACTAGTTTAAGAACTTAGAATCTTTAATAACTTAACTCTTATTAGTAGTAATACTCTTTTATCTTTTCTAGAGAATTAATTTAATAAGCTTATACTTTAATACTATAGTAATTATATTCGGAGAGTTAGAAGTTTGTAATTTAGTAATTACTTTATTTATATCTATTATTTTAAGTAAGTTACTATAAAATAAGCATTAATTATTATTATATAAAACGTATTAGTTATATATAATAGATTTATATATATAATAAGAAAGACTTCTAATAAGTATAAAAGAATTTACTTAACTTAAAATAACTTTTATATATTATTCTAATATAGAGTAATATTATCCTATTATAAAACTATATTATAAATTAATCTATTACGTTATTACCTAAGAATTTACTTATATAATCTTTTAATAGCTTTACTAAGTTTTACCTTACTTTTCTAGTTAATATTATAAAGTATTTTAAACTCTTTTTAAGGTATACTTTTATATAAAAATACATTCTTCTAGCTATATATTAATAGTATTATATAACGTATTTTATAAGTAAGTCGACTACTTAAGTAAGTTAGCTACCTTATAAAACTAAAATACTTACGTAGTAATATTACGTAATACCTTAATAACGCAACGTATAATATACTTATACTAAAGGAAATATATACCTTATTATCTCTAATATTATATCTAAGTAAATTTAAAGTAAGAGACGCGCTATAGTAGTATATATTATACTCTAATTAACGCTATAAAACTAACGCGCTAGATAGCGCTTTTAACGTAACTATAAGCCGAAATTAAAGCGCCTTATAAAACTAAAAGAGAAAGTAATAATATAGTATATACTAGACGAGAGTTTACGTAGCGTATTACTCTCGAAGGGAAACGTATAAGATATAGTAAATAAACTACTAAGAGAGCGTAATAAGAAGCCTATTAGTAAGAACTAAGTTAATAACTTTATTAAGTATACGCTTAAGTTACGAACGTAATAAAGTCGTCCGTATAATTACTAGCGAGCTACTTATAAGGATCTAGTAGTTATTTAGCCTTAGTTTATACTTATCTAGTTAATAAAAGCGAAGTATAATATCTTAGATAAGGATACTTATAATTTTAATAAATTTAACTTTCTAATAAGTAAGATATTATCTTAGCTAGTTATTATAGACTTAGAGAAACCTAGTAAATAAAAGAAACTATAACTTAGTAATCGCGAGTAAGTTACCTTAATATAAGGCGTTAAGGTTATAAGGCGCGTTATCTTACTCTTTATTATCTTTATAAGTAAGGTTCTTATCTTAACTTAGTTTAATAATTTACCTTATAACTAAATTATTAAGGTCTCCTCTACTAGTTAGACTAATAATAAGCTCGCGCTTACGTAGTTTAAGTACTTTAATACGTATTAAAGGCTTATACTATTAAAGTATATAGGCTACTTATTATTAATAGTTATAAGAGTTACTACTTAGTCGAATTCTAGGATTATTATAAGGAAAATAATATTATAGCTCTTTATATACTTTTATATTCCTTATACTTACTATAGTTACTTAATATTATTTATTACTTACTACTAAAGCGCCTATATAGCGACGAGATCTTAGTCTTAGTATATAGTCGCGTTTATTATATTATAAAAGAAACCTTCCTAACTACCTTTAAAGTAGCTTTTAAAAAGGCGTTTATATAGGAGAATATCTATATAAAGTTTCGAGGCGCTAGACTAGTCTTATATAACTTAGAGGCTATATTATCGAAGCTAAATATAAAGCTACGTACGCTAACGTCGCCTATACTAAGTATAATTAAATAGGAGGCGAAAATACTACGTAATACTAGCGAAATAAAGGCGTAGTTAACGCTAATTCGAAATTATATATAAAAATATTAGGGGTTTTTAGTAAGCTCTTTAAATAAGTAAATTAGGTAGCTAACTAAGGGTACTTAGTAGATAGCGTATAAGATAGTATTAATACGCGAAGAAATAGCGCGTCTATAAGATATAATTAAAGTAGTTATAAAGCGTAAGAACTATAAAAGGTAATACGTATAAATAGAAGAGACTTTAATAGTAAGTAAAGTAGTTAATTTAGTCGCTATTAAGGAGAGTAGTAATAGTAATAATAGTAAGAAGGCTACAAAGAAAGTACGCGTAAAGTAGTATTATAACTATTATAGTAAGACTAAGTATAACTCTTATACTTATAAAGTAGAAATAAAAGATATAGAAGATAGCGACGTTTTTAAATAATTATATACTATTTTATAGACTACTATAAAGTATTATAGTATTACGTAATATTGCTACGTAAGCGTTTTAGTTTCGTAAGGTAGTTAATTTACTTAAGTAGTTAACTTACTTATAAAATATATTAAGGTTACCTTAATTAATATTTATAAGTAAGACATTTTAATTAACGTAGTCTACGAGGATATAAGTTACGTAAGGTAGTAAGTTACTATAACGTAAACCTCTAATTTTCTACTATTACTACTAATTATTATAAGTACTTTTATACTTAGTAAATAGACTTATATAAAAGAGGATATTTAGAAGGCTATTTTTACTATTAAAAATAACGAATACTTATTAGTTTATAAGGCTACCCTCGTATTTAAAGTCTCGAATATAACGTTATAGTATCGTATATTTAAATAAACTTTACGCGCTATAACGTACTAAGATAAGTAACTCCTTTTATACCGAAAGAAAAGACGTTAATATAATAGATTATACGTCTTACGCGTATTAGATTCCTCACTTTACTTACGTTAGCTTTATAAATAGCTAAGGAAATATAACGCGAATACGTCTAGCTTTTTAAGGCTTTTACTTTAACTCTTCGACTAATTAGTAAGTATTAGCTTAATTACTTTAAGGCTTATTATCCTAAGATTATAAGTATTTAGACGCGTTAAATTAATAGCGTATAGTTTAAAGTAATAAGCTACGAGAACGTAAAGAAGTAATTTAACGTAGTAATAAAAATATAAATATAAAACTAATATACGCTAAAGTACGTTTATAATATAAATAAGTTTAGCTTTATAATTAAAGTAAGTTAGTTATTAAGAGTATTAGTTAATATACGTAAGGATAATAGTTAAAAGTAAATTATTAGTAAGTAAAAATAAATAACTATAATCGAGTACGTAAGCGCTATTAGCCTAGCTATTTTACTCTTATTAATCTATAAGGCAAAATATATAAATACTATATAGATACTTATATATACGCCTTTAAACTAAAGGTTCTCGACTAGTAATAGTAGCTAGATATTCGATAGTTATAGTTACGAGTAACTAACTATTATATTCGAGCCTTTAATATAACTAAAGGACTTTATAACTTAGAAATTACTAATTATAAATAGCTATAGTAACTATATTACTAGTAAGGTAATTACCTTCTATATATAAAATAAGATTAACTTAATAATCTTACTACCTTATTATTTATATATCCTTTAACTATTTAATATTAGCGTATTTATATTACTTAAGCGTATATTAACTTTCGTTATAAAAACTCGACTCGTAGTACGTATAGTAGTACTACGTTTACTAGGAAACTACCTATACTACGAGAATTAAAGGTCCTAGTACTTACTAATACGTCTAGTATATATAATAGCTACTAACGTTACTACTACTAATAGTTTATACTAAGTCTTTTAGACGAGTTACTCGTCCTATTCGCTTTACTATCTTTATACTCTCTATAAATCGTATCTCTAACGCTCGTCTTATACTATTTATTCGCTATATATATATTAATTTAATTGTCTAATTTATATAGTACTTATTCGCTAGCCTACTTAACTATCGACTTAGTACTACTAACTATTTAAGTTAAGGTAAAGCCGTACTTTATACGTACTATATACGCTATACTATCTTTATAACTTTTAGTTACTCTTTTAATAGTTTTCTCCCTAAGTAAAAGCTACTTACTTATTAACTTAGTTACTTACTTAGCGCTACTATTACGTAGCTCCTACTAATATTACTCTCTATACGTAGTATATACTTTATTACTTAGCTATTACTATTAGGTATTTAAACCCTATTTAGAACTTCGAATTTAATAGCGTAACCTTTCCTTATACTTTCTTCTTACTAACTTACTTTTCCGAATCGACTTACTAAATCGTTTATATTAGCTATAATATATTTATAGTTCGTACGAGTATAGGAACTAAAGATACGCTATATAACTATATTAATATAAATAGTATCTAAACCTAACTATATAGTAACTCTATCTATTCGTCTATTACCTCTAGTTATATTCTAACGTATATATTCTTCTTAAATGTTTTAGTCTATTATAGCTTTCTCTTAATAGGACCTATAGAGTCTTTATTAAAAACGCTATTACTATTACCTCGTAGAGTCTTCAAAGTAAGATATATATTATACTACTAGAGGTACTACTTATATAGCTTCCTTAGTACCTTTTTTACTTTTGCCTTTATCTTCCTCTATAAGGCCTTCTTATTAATAAAGTCGTATCGCGTTAATTTATATAGTATTAACTCTCCTTACTATTATATATTCGCGAGTTAGGGCTCTAGTTACTTAGTTAATAGTACTAAGCTTAAGTTACTATTTAATAGTATATTATTATCCTTAATAAAACTTAGCTTAAAGTAAGGCTTCGCCTTTACTACTACTAACGTCTCGCCTTAAGTTCTATTATTATTAAGCGATCCCTCGGAGTAGCGTAATTCGAGACCTTATAAACTTATTATAGTACTATTTCTTAGTATTCGTAAACTATATTAGTTTAATATACTCGACTACGGCGAATTAGCGACTATATAATAAGTTCGTTATAGTTCTTAAGTAAGACTCTTATTACGAGTACTTATATACTTACTTTAATTAGAAGTTTAATAAGATAGTTCGTCCGCTAATAGCTATAGCGTTATAGTATACTAATAGTTAACTTTACTATAAGTATCCTTATTATTAGTATCTTTATTTTACGATCCCTTAGTACTCTCTAACTTATTAAATATATTCTCGTATAGTTATATATTTATCTTATTAGTATATCTAGGTAAGAACGGGTCTTATTTAAGGTAAGTTAGTACGTCTTTAATAACGTAATATCTTATACGTATCTTTTAATTAGTAAAATTCTTATTTTATATTCGTAACTTTACTTTTATAAGCTCTATAGTATTAGTCGCGTTAAAATCCGAGTATAATAATATACTAGTCGAGTCGGTCTTACTTATTTTAATTACCTATATATTAATATAAGACTAAAGCGTAGTATATACTAATAAAATAAGGAAGTTAAATAAGGGCTAAAATAGAGTTCCTATTAACTCGTATATACTAGCTTTATTAGTCTTAAAGTATACTTAGAGAATACTCTAAATAACGAGCTCGCCTTTATATCTTATAGCCTATATATTAGTTAACTAACTATAGTTAAAAGAGGATAATATATTTACCCCTTCGTTATTTAAGTCTACCTTATATTCGAACCTTACGTTATTCTTATTACGTAGTACTTATTTCCTTTTATAAGTAATACTATTACGCTTCGTATATATTATCTTTTCTAGTATATTCTTAATAGTAGCTATAACTATACTTTTACTTTTCTAAATAGACTTACGTAACTTATACTATTAGTAGAGTTCGCTTCCTATATATATAGGCTTACCTTAAATCTTATAAGAGTATTAGGACTCTTATTAAGTATCCTTTTAATATCTTATTAGAAGAGCTACCGTCTTATACTTATTTATTCCTCGTTAATTATTTCGCTTAGTATACGCTCGCCTAATATTATAGACGTAAGAAATAATATTTGTTTATACTTTCTATTATATACTCGAGCTATTAGTCGGATCCGTACCTCTCAATATATATTATATAACTTTATTAGAAGTAACTATTTACTTCTATTAACTATATATCTTATCCTCTTATCTCGTATATTACTATAGGATATATCGTCTATCTAATTAGTAGTATTAAATAAGTCGAGACTAAATTCGTTATTAAATATATAATTTTAACTAAGTTACTATTTTCCGTTCTAAGTAGTAATATTATCCTTTATAGCTATAAGTAAATAGGACTCTCCCTAAGGAATACTTATAAGCCTACTATATTCTAAATAGCTACTAAAGAGATTAATATATATATACTACTAGGCCCTCTTATATCGCGTATATAGTATATAGTTTACTTAAAATATAGTAATTTACCCTTCGTACTTATAGTACTATTTATTTTCTTATCTAATCGTATAGTTAAATAGTATATAGTAGGGGCATCGTATATAATACGCCTTGTCTATTTTAATGTCGCTAGTAGTAAGTAAGTATATCGTCTAACTACTAGCTATTATACTCCTAGGTACGTATTAGTATTAGGCGTAACTATTAGTCTCGCTATATAAACGTTACTTCGCGTAAGAATTTATATAGTATCCTAGTAAGATACGACAAAATTGTTAGGATTAGTTTAATTAAAGTAAGAAGGCGTAATACTAAGTTATTTATACGTAATATATTATAGGGATTTAGTAATTAACCCTCGAGTAGTTATTATAGCGTAACCTTTTACTTTAACGTCTTTAATTAGTCGCTTAGAAGAGTCGTTATACTCGTATTATATACTAGTAGGGGCCTAGTCTTCCTTAGTTTATAGTAGTCTTACCGAAGGAAAGTAAAAGTCGAGATATAAAATAAAATAATAAGAAAGTACTCGGATCTTACCCTACTAGCAAATTATTATACGAGTCGGATATTAGTACGCGAATAGGGCTTTAATACTAGCCTATATAGTAATATACTATAAAGTATAACTAGATAGGAAGTACTAGTAGTAAACGAATACTAGATAACTACTAGTAACTTTATATAAGGGATAAATATATAACTTAAAAAGTTATTTTACCCTTTAGTCTTATCTTAATTAACTTAGCGTATATATATCGGCAAAGCTATATCGAATCCGGTTAGACTTAGCCTATTTAGCGTACGAATTAATAACTTAAGTCGAAGATTTACGTTATCTTTCTCCTAGTAAATAGCTAGTTTATTAATAGCGTAGTAAGTTACTTTAACGTTTATTTACTATTATCTTACTATCTTACTATCCCTTAATACTAGTATACTAAACGCTATAAAGTACCGTTTACTAAGTAATAGAATCTTATAAAGGTACTAATACCGTATCTTAACTAGAGTAAATACTATCGAATAATATAATATAAATACCTAGGAGAAGTAATAGACTTTATATATAATACTAGTACCTTTAGATTATCGCTTATATTTATTAGTTCTCTCTCTAGTAGTATTACCTTTATAGTCTTACTTTAGCGTAGTAAATAAACTAACTAGGCCGATACTAAGACGCTAAACTTATTTAACTTACTTACTAATATAAAGCTACTATAACTACTATATACTTTAACTAATAAAAGTAGAGTTATTAACTATTTTTAGTAGGGATCTCTACTCCTTAGTATCGTAGTTATTAGTAATTATATAATAGCTAAGCTTCGAGTTACTCTTACTATAAACTATAGTCTAACTTATTATATACTTATTACTACCTTTAACGTAGTAGTAGTCGAGTCTATATAGACGGAAAGGAGTAAATACGTCTATACTTATAGAAGGTAAGTATTAAATCGCCTTTATATAATAGTATAGACTATACTATCTAAATAGGTAATAGTTACTTTCTTATAGATACTAAGTACTCCGACTATTTTATATATATTTACTAGGTAAAATTGTCGTACTTAAAGCTAAGGATATATACGCTTTATAGTCCCTACTTTCGTAACCTTAACTACGACGAACTAGTTAAGTAACCTTATCGTTAGTAGCGATAGTACTTTTACTAGTATCTTCCTTATTATTCTCCTTCTTTAATAAAGTCTTATAGCCCTTCTTTTTAGCTAAAGTAAGCTAGTTATTATTATTAAAATTACTTTTATTATTCTTCTTACTACGCTTCTTAAGAGTAGTAGTTTCCTTCTTTAGAGTCTTTTTAGGGTAGTTAGCTTACTATTAGTAGACTTTAGTAAATAAGTAAGTACGCTAAATTATAACGCTTACTATTTAATAATATAAGAAAGACGTACTAGTAAGAGAAAGTATAGTAACGTTACTATCCTTATTAGTAAAGAGCTCTCTCTTAATTACGCCCTACGTATTCTAGGTAGTCTTAATAGTATTAAAACCGACTTTGTCTTTAAACTTCTCTATATTAGTCTACGGAATAGTTAGCTTATAACTAAGAGTATTTACGTAAGTAAAAATAAGACTATAAAAGCTTATAGTAAGCGTAGACTTTAAGTACTACTAAGTAACCTTTAAAGCTAGTTCTTCCTTCGCTATAATAAGCGGCTTACTCTAGCTATATACTCTTCGTAAGTCCTTCTTATTATTCTTTATTATAAGACGTATAGTAGTAAGAGGAATAGTATCGAGTTAAAGGGCGTTTTACTTAAGACTTTATACTAAAGTAAGATAAATAATATACTTTTATTATAAAATATTATCGCGCTATATACTCTTTATAAGTCGTATTATTATTACCTCTAGTTACGTCTTACTATTAGCCGTAACTATATAGCCTTTATATACGATATAATAAAGAAAGTAAGTAGCTACTCTAATAATATCTTATATACTAAGACGGCCTTCTATTATTACTTATTATCGATTGTAGAGTAATTACTAAGTTTATCGTCGTCTTAACCTAGGAGGTCTTTCTTACGCTAAAAACTATAGTTAGTCTCTAGTATATATAAGAACCTTTTCTACTTAAAGTCGTCCGAGTTAATAGTAACTAGTATATTAGTATAAAGCTAGTCGCGTATTAACTTATATAGTCGATAGAGCGCCTTAAAGGTACTATTACTTCGTATAACCGATATTATAGCCTTCTACTAATTACGCTAGATAACTAGTTCGAGCGTATAATAGACGCTTAAAAGCGTATAATATATATTATTCCCTACTAGTATATCGACTTATAATATATTACTCTTACTATTTACTTTATATACGTCCTAGTTCTTTTACTTCGTATTACGCTATTAAAAGTTATTATTAATTCGTAAGATAAAGTTACGAAATAGTATTTAACTCTCCTTCGTTTAAATATACCTTATAGTATTAGGAAACTAGTTTTACGCTTAATTACTAGTAAGTATTAACGTAAGTATCTCGTTTTATATTAGACGCTTCTTTAAGTTTAATTAAAACTTCTTACCTAGTAGCTCTATTTACGTTATAATAGTCTTAATATATACGTAAAACTCTCTATATTTACTATTATCTAGTCTAAGACTATTTTAAATATTATAGTACTTTAGTTACTTACTTAGTAAGCGCGTAATTACGAAGCTACTATTTTACTCGATTACGTAGCTAGTTTTCTTTAGTATACTAACTATACTAGATATCTTATCGAACTAGGCGATATAGTAAAGGTAAAGTAATAAGTTAACTATACTAAGGCGTATATATTATAAACGTAATACTACGTATTAAATAACTAATTAGAAGATATATAAAGTTATAATAGTTAAGTAACGTTATTTAAGATTATAACTTAACTTTATTTCTATATTATTTCTACTTATATTTACTTATCTATTTCGTACTTAATTTATAATAAGTCCTAGGCTTATTAAAGTAATAATATTAGTTATTATCGACGTTTTATATATTGCTATTAATAGTATAGTAAATAGTAACTATATTACGTATTTATCTCTTAGTTAGTACTATATATTATTTATATCTATTAAGAGCTCGTATCGACTCTATTACCTTATTATAACTATTAGCTCTTATATATTTTAAGATCTTAGTAGCTACTTATATTATAGATATAGAGAATACTCTTAAAACTTCGTAATAGTTAAGTTACTTAGTTATAAATAAGATATTACCTTACTACTATAAAGAGCTTAATATAGTAACGCGTAATAATACTAGTTATAGTAAGATAGTATACTCCTTAGAGTTAATACTCCTTACGATATAGAGTTAGTAACTAGTTAGTTAGTTTTATAAATTATTATATAGTAATTATGCTATACTATTATAGCGTAAGTAAATCGATAACTAATAAGCGAAGTTATTTAATATATATCGATATAAGCTAGTTAGTTAATCTTTCTTTACTTTTATCTTTTTATAATTTAGCCTTCCTTACTTTTATTAGATAATTAGTTATTAAGTTAACTTAGGCTTATATTATTTAGTCGCCTATTTAGTAAGGTAACTTCGCCGGCTTATAAGAACTTCTTCCTTACTCTTATATTTATATACTTTACCTTTATTACTTCCGTTAGACTTTTAGTTATTAAGTCGACTTATACTTATATTATTTAGTTACTTATTTAGTAAGGTAGCTTCGCTAACTTACGAGAACTTCTTCTTTACTCTTATATTTATATACTTTACCTTTATTACTTTTATTAGACTTTTAGTTACTAAGTTAACTTATACTTATACTATTTAGTCGCCTATTTAGTAAGATACGACTAGTAATAAGCGAGTATTATATTAATCTAAATTCGCTTACTACTACTAGCGTTTCCTATTATTTAATTAACTACTTATACTAATCTCTAATCTTCGCCTTTACTATAGCTTATTAACTATAATAATTTTATATATAGCGCGCTATAGCTATATTACTTATAACTTACTTACGTTTCTAGTTAGCGCTACTATTTTATATAGTATATTACGTCCTTATATACGTTTGTACTCTATTTACGCGTTCTAGCCTATTCGACTTAGAGTATTAACTTTATCTTCTTAATAGTATTTTATAAACTCTTACTTCTCTATTTACTAATACTCTTATTACTTCCTTCGCTTATACTATTTTCTTAGTACTATTATAACGTCTTTTAACTTCTACTAAGGAGGTTTTAACTTTAACTTCCTTTTATACTAGATATTACTACTATACTCTCCGGCTATATTTACTATATTTTATTACTCGCGCGCCCTCTAGCTACGTTTAAATTAGAGTATTTATTAGTTTATTTTAGTTTATATATATCTTAGCTACTAATATTACTAATTATATTTAGACGAGGTAACTACTTATAGACGCTAGTACTTTTCCTTACCTTACTAAAGCGCGCTACTTATCTAACGTACTACGTTATAAGTTTCGCTTTAATAAAATAAGCTAGCTAAGATACTTACTAATAATTTTAACTCTAAGTACGTTTTAAGCTCGTCGAATTCCTTCTTTAATATACGCGACGCTTACTTAAGTTTATCTCGACGTTAAATATTATATTTATAACTAAAGGTACTAAAGCTACATTTAATCTTACTAATACTTAGATATAAGATAAAGATTTACTACTATCTTATATCTATAATAAGAGTAAAGAAAGGCCTTAGTTACTATTTAGAAACTTCTTTAATTAAGATAAGGACTAGTTTAATCTTATAATAGAAAAGATACGTAACTAGTATAAGTTCGCTAGTATAGACTATACTAATAAGCGACTTAATAGTTAAAGTAGTAAGGTACTTAAGTAGCGATATAAAGTAGAGAGTAATATAATTAGTAATAAGGATAACTTCTTTTATATTAGAGAGACTTAACGCCTATATAGTTTATAATAAAGACTCTTCGTAGCGCGGACTCTAATAAGGTATTATTTACTAGGAGTATACTTTAAGTAACTATCTTGCGAGTATAGTAAAATCGAATATAATTTAGCGAGTCTCTAACTAGGACTACTTTTAGTAGCTAGTCTAAGAGTCCTTTTACGAACTTACTATTAAGTTATTATAAACGTACGCTACTACGTCGCTTATTAAATAGTTCGAATATAAGCTTAGCTACTAGTACTTTTCGCTCTCTATAGTTTAAGGGTAACTATATTATAAAAGACTTAATAAATATAAAGTAATTATTTTTAAATAGACCGTTTTTTAAGTCTAATATTATCGCTATTATTATAAATTAATAAGGCGACTAACTCTAGCTTAACTACTTCCTTTTCGCTTTAATAAGTATATTTTACTTATATAATAACTTAAATATCGTCGACTAGGCCTCGTTTTAACGATTTATTACGTTTATAAAAATACTAAACGTATAGTATTTCTAGTTTAATATAGTACTACTACGTAATCCTATTCTAATTAGAAACGAGTTTATATTATCTAGCGCGCTTTGTAACTTATATAGACGCCTCCCCGGTCGTAGTAAGGCTATATAGATATTTATTACTACTAATAATACTACTATTTAACTTATACCTAATTCGGAGAAAAGTAATACCCTTAAGACTATATCGGATATTAATATATATACTAACGCGCTAGTAGATAACCTAGTCCTACGCTTTAAGTCTAAGACTATACTAATTTAAAGTAAAGAGGAGCCTTCTAGTAAAAAATAGTAAGTAGAAGAGCCTCTTAATAATAAATAGTAGATAACTAGAAAGGCGCCTCTTATTAAAGTACGCCTAATAGTTAAAGATATTAAGATAGTTAGTATATCGAAACTAGTTAGCGACCCTCTTATTCGAGATAAAGGTAAAGGTTAAGCGAACGATTAGCCTTAGATAGTTAGGATTACGCTATACGATTTAGCTAACGCTTATACCCTTAATTAGCCCTTTATAAACCTTAGTATAATTACTTAAGATAAGAATAAAGTACTCTTATTTAGCTATTTTACTATAAAGAATTCTAGTATAGAGTATAGTTTAGCTAAGGAAGTATTACTAAATAAGATAGATCTCTAGTATATTAACGAAAAAGACTAGAAAATCTTTTACTAGTATTAAGACTTTAACTTTACTAATACTCGCGCGAGAAATAGTATATTCTTCTTAAGCTAAAATCTAAGAAACTTCCTTCTATTATATTAGTTATATATAGTTATATAGATCCTAAGGCTACTATTATAGGATCGCGACTATACTATACTAGGCTACTAAATAGGCCTAGGTAAGACGAGTATTACTTATATACTAGCTCTTAATTAGGCTAGAATTATTAGTAATTACGCTCGAGAAGTAATATAGCCTAAGGATCGCGACTACTATCTTAATACTTACGCCCTTATAAATTAAGAAGAGTTCGATATTAACGTCGAGCCTATATTAGTAGTTATACTACTTAGCCTTACTAATATATAAGTTATAAAATCTAAGAAGTTTCTCGTTTTTAAGTTAAACGAGGAAGAATAGCCTTTAAAGATTATACTATACTTATCTTATATATTACTAATAAAGTATAATATAAATAATAAGTATAAAGGGTACTATAAGCTCGATTTTAATATTCTTTTAATTAATAGACTATTAGACGAGAAGCTAATAGTTACTTATAGAAAGGTACTAGAGCTACTTAAGGTATATAATTTACTTAGAAATACAAAGAATATTAATACTATTAACTAGTAATTATCCTAGTTAGTAGTAACTATACCTAAAAAGATTAGTATAAAGACGGACTTTATTTCTAATCTTAACGCGTCCTAGTTACTCGTCCTCTTCGACGAATTTTATCTAAATAAGAATTAGACTTATAACGTATATAAGATACTAGTTTAATAAGTAGTATACGCGCGCTATATTTTTATAAGCGAAACCCTATACCCTCCGATGCGAATAATACTCGTACTTACTTTAACTATAGAGTATTACTACTACTCTTATAAGAAAGATAGTAGGAGTTTTACGTAAATTAGAGCGACTAGCTAGAAACTTATAAATCTTATAAACTTACCCTTTAGTAAAGGACTATTAAAAGGAAGAAAAAGCTATTAAAGTAAAAGTAAAAATAGTTACGAACTTGTAGGTTTCTAGTACTAGTAGAATAAATAGTAATTATTAATAAAGCTTAGTAAAAGGATAATAAGCTAAGCGAATTAGTAGCTAATTTAGCTTAAGCTAACTAGGATAATAGTAATAACTCTTAACTAACAGATTTTATTACTAATCTTCCGAAAGAAGTAAGGAAGGCTTTATAAGCGTTCGCTAAGATCGTACTATTAATAATAATATAGTTTCCGTTTCGTCTTATATAAAATCTACTCTAGGGTAAATATTCTAGTAAACTAGCGATCGAATTTCTACTATATTATATATATAACGTTAAGATTACTATTAAAGATAAGTATTAATAGTCCCTCGAAGGTAAGTAGAAGCAATCGATTAAGTCTATATAAGAGGATATATAAAGAATATAAACCGAGACGTTTATAGTTTAGAAATTCTTTATAATTATACGCCTATTTTATATCTAGTTAATATTCTCGTATTTATAGAGCTTAGCTAATAATAATAGAACCCTAAAGGAGGAGCTTACTAATTATAATATAATAGTAGTAAAAGGGATTATAATTAACTCTAAAGGCTCTTACTTATAAAGTATTATAATAAATATTAATAGGCTTATATTAATATAAGTACTAAAGTAGTTAATTACAAAAGTACGTACTTAGAGAAATACTTAGAGTTATTATCGTAAGATCGTCCTCGCTACCTTTAATTCGTTTAATATTATAGTAATCTAAATAGTATATATATATAAACTTTATATAATAGTAAGAAGATTTAACTTAAGTATAATATCTACTATAGTTAGTAGAGTAACTAAACTTCCCCGTTATTACGGACGAGGAAGATATTGCCTTTATACTCTTATTATATACTACTAATAATAAGAGTTAAGAAATCGGTAAGTTCTTAAACTTAACTAGAAAGGAAAGTATATAAATAAGCTATTTATCTTAAACGTAATAGCTTCGATAATTGAGACTAGATAGTTACTCGTTCTAGTAGACGTAGTTATTATTATTAATTCGAAATAGAATATTAAGAAAGTCCTCTAAGTTTAGGTAAGAGTTAGCTATATAAGTAAAATATAGTAAGCTAGCGTTACTAAGTACTATCGCCTAGTATATATAGTATTATAATATAACTTCTAAACGTAAGTAGTTAAGTAATAGGACTTAGTATTAACTATACGTAAAGAGGTAGCGTATATAGTAAGTAAAATACTAATAGATAATTAGAGTATAGTCTAGCTAGTATTAGAGTAGTTAAGATAAATAGTATTTATTAAAGTATTATACTTATCTTATAGTACTTACTATACTTTATAACTATTTAGTAGCTTTGTTTTATAATAGGGATATAATAACTTAAATAAACGCTTTACTTTTTCTATTCCGTCGGGTCTATTAGTAGTAGTTATATATTTATTATTATACTTTTATAGTAAGTAGGCTCGTATAAAATCGAAAGTAACTTACTAAGTTAGTAAGTAACTTATAACGTAATAGCGAGTAGGATCTTAAACCGCATATATTTACTTACTATTATCTTAGTTACTATCGAGTTAGCTAGTATTATTAGGCGAGTTTAATAATAACTTACCTAAGACTTACTTAGTTACGAATTTAATTTATATAATCTTAGTCTTTACCTTAGACGTACTAAATACTTACTATTTACTATACTTCTTTTATTTATACTTTATTATATTTACTTCTTATATTAGCTATTATAGTAAGAAGTATTACTTATAGAATATATAGCTACGTATATAAATAGAAATATAGCCTCCTATAGTATATTTAACGTTATAGGAAATACTATTAATATAAGATATAGTATAGTACTAGTAATAAATATATATTAGTAAACTACGTACTACTCTTTCCTTCCTCGAGTTAAAAATATAATATAATATATCTTAATAATATTATTTAAGATAAGTATAGCGAAGATAAGAACAATAATAAGATATAAGACGACGTTAATATAGTAGCTATAGTAATAGAGTACTTAGCTATAATAATAGACGACTATAACTTCGATAAACTACTAAATATCTTTTAAGATATATAATATATACTAATAGTAGTAGAAGTAATTAACAAAGTATAAAATAAAACGTTATTCGATAATAAGCTAAGCGACGAAGGGAAAGTACTAATACGTATAGTTTTATAGTATATAATAATAAAGGTAAGTTATTAACGTTTAATTTATAAATAAAAGAATATACGTAAATATTCGAGGAAGTTACTAAGATCTTAGTTAGTAAAAAGCTAAATTAGTATAGTATTAAAGTCGTTTATATAAAAGCTTTATAAGTTAATCGTTCTAGTTATAAGTAAAATAAGTATACGAATATAAAAAACCTCGCTAGTTTTAGCGGTAATATTAATATTAACTTCGCAAACTAGTTATACTAGGAAAATATCTTTAAAAACGCTATTACTTACTTACTACGTAACTCTAGATTAAAGCCTATTACTAGCCTACTTAGCTAGCGCTTAGTAGTAAAGTTAGAAGATAAAATAGTAGGAGTAGAAAAGTAGAGGGACGTAGCGAAGTAGTATACTACGCTATTTACCTTACTTACCTTAAATATTACTTAGAGTAAGATAATATATTATCTTTATTATCGCTAAGTTAAGGATACGATTTAGTTTTTTCTTAGGTACTAAGGATTCGTTAATAACCTTTTATTTTCGCCGTATTATATATAGATAGGTAATAAAGAAGCGAAAAGAATATATAATAAAATAGTATTAGTAGACTAGTAGTAAGATACTTAAGAGTAAATTAGCTATAATAGCATAACTATTATCCCCCTAATTGTTTCGAGTAATAAGACTTAAGTAACTAATTATTAAGGCGATTAATTAGTATATCTAGTATACTTTATAATTAGGAACTTAAAAGCTAATATATAGAATTCGAACTAGAGACTTAGTTTAATACTAATTACCTTTATTTCGAACGTAAATACCCCGGATTCGAATACTTAGAGCTAAGTATTCTATAAATACCTTAAGGTATTATTCGACCCGATTAAGTAGATTCTACTAGATAAAGGAAAAGAAATACTATATAGCGATAAATAGATATAAAGGTACTTTCTTATACTTACTATAATAACGCTAGACTACGAAGAATAAATATAAGTAACTAATATAAAAAGTAGTCGACACTATATTATATATACTATAAACCCTAATAATAGAAAAGATTTAGAAGCTTAGACTCCTTAGAAAACTTATAAAACTACTTTATAATAAATCTACTACTAGCGCTCGAACCTTAATAACTAAGATCGAGATAACTAAATATATAATATAAACTACTTTACTTTTAGCTACTTATAAGTAAATATCTACGAGATAATAATAGTTAACAATTTATACTAACTACTTAAGAGCGTCCTTAACTACGTATAGTAATAGTTACTAAGATTACTAGAAGACTAGCTTCTTAAGATATATAGTAAGATACTTAAAGTAGTAATTAATAAAGCTAAATACTATAAAGTACGCTTTAGAAGAAAGGCCTTACTAAAGGATTTTATAAGTAATATAGTCGATAGATAATTCGCTATAGTCTAGCTATACTATAATTTATAAATCTTTTAGTAACTATTAGTAAGGAAATAAATAACGAGGAAAGAGCTTAAAAGTATATTACGCTAGCTTCTACTTATATATATACTACTACTAAAAGAGGCCGATTCTATCGAAGCGATTTAGTTTATACGCGTAGTCGTTAACTTTATATTACTAGTATTATATTATAGCTACGACGATAATACTCTTTAATATATAATACTAGTACTATTTTATATAAACTAATATAAGGAGATTTTCCGTAAGTATTAACTTAATAGTAAAGAGGAAGGAAATAATATAAAGAGTTATTTTAACTTCCCTAAATAGTATAGGATTATATATTATATTAAGATAATTAGGCGGCTCGGCGTAGTACTTAACTTAGATACTAACTATAGCGAATATAACTACGTTACGTTTATAAAGAAAGGGTATAAGCGTACTAATAGGAAATATAGCTAGAAAGACTAACTAACTACGTATAATAGCTAGTAGTTAAGTATAGCTACTTACTTTAATATTAGACTAAATATACGTAGCCTTACGCTAATAAAAAGATAAAAGAAGTAACTTAGCTAGTAAGGCTAATAGAAGCTATAAACGTATAGTAGTTCTTTAGCTAACTACTAATAGTATATTCTAAATTATAAAGCGTATAAATAAGATAATAATAAGTACGAAAGTTATAATTACTCCTTAGACTTACTATAAGTATAATGTTTAGATAAGTAATAGTAGTATTTATACGTAAATCTAAACTAAGAGAAGGGAATATAACTATAACTTATATTACCTAAGACTCGAATAGGCTTAAAGAAGATAACTCGTAAGTACTACTATACTAGGTTTAGTTTTACGCCTTATTAAAAGCTAGGAAGGCTAGTAGTACGAATCCGAATAATCTAGATAGTACTAAGTTAAATATAATTAAATACGCTTTAAACTAGTAAGGAATCTAAGGAAACGAGAAATACGACTAGTTATAAGTATAGAAATACGTAGTAATAGCGCCGTCCGACTTACTAAACTACTTATTAATAGTAAATAATATATTCGACGGTTACTAACTAGTACGTTTATAGTTTATTATAATAGTAAAAGATTAGTACTATAATTAGACTAAGAATATTATTAAAGTATAATATATAAGCGTACTAGTTAATTTCTACGTACTAAAAGACTTAAGTAACTACGCTAACTTCGTATATAAAATAACGGAAATTAAACTACTACTATTAGTTCCTTCTCGACGTATAGAGTAACTAAGTATACGAAGAATTTACTTACTAACGGGCGTATATTATAGTATTTACGTAGTTTTTAAACTAGAAATACGAGGTAATAGTAAGGGTAAGATATATATTAATAATACTACTAACTAGGAGACGTATAATTTCTTATATAACGTAAATTAGGAAGAAGAAGCTACTCGAGTAATAGTAGACTTACGTAAGATATATATTAAAGTTACGTAGGCTTATATAAAAGCGAAGAGTATATACGTAAGTAACTAGATATAGTAGCGCTATACTAACTATCGAATTAATAACTAAATCGATAACTAACTTAAGAATATAAATAACGCCTCGGTTTAAGTATAGTAGTAGCGCTAAAACTATAAGACTAATACGCGCCTAAAATAAGTACGTTAAGTAAAGAGCCTATAATAGCTAACTCGATAACCTATTTAATAGGTAAATTAGATCGTACGTAGATTTATACGACTAGAACGATATATAATTAAGTATAAAGTAATATTAATAGTACCGTATATATATAACGATAAAATAAAGCCGAGCTAAGAATAGTAAAGTAACTTATTAGTCGAGTAGCCTTTCGACTTACTTGCTAAATAATAGTTTATAAAATACGTATTCGGACTATTTAACGTTATACTAATAGCGTCCTTATTATATATATTACATTATAAGGGAAATAAGGTCGAAAGATAATATAGACTTAATTATAAGTCCTCTTTAGCGTATAAAGCCTATATATAATCTTTTAATTTATAGTTCCTTTCCTCTATAGACTACTAATAAGCCCTAATTACTAATAGCTATTAGCTAATCTTAACTAAAACTCTACGCTAGCGTATAACTATTTACTCTTATAATATAAACTATACTTTAGTTAAAGATTACTTACTTTATACTACTTATACTATTAAATAAAACTCTACGCTAGCGCCTAACTCTTCCTCTTATAATATAAACTACGCTCTAGTCGAAGAGAGCTTACTTTATACTACTCTTATATAAAACTATAATAACTTATATATAATATAGTAATAGCTACGTTAACTTAAAGTTAAGTATAATCTTATATATTATTATTTTACTAGTACGCTAACGACTAGTAATTCTAGTCTATATACTAATTAGTATAAATAGGGCAAATAGCTAGCTAATAACTACTTTAATAATAGTATTAAAACCCTAGCGCGCGTATATTATAACGCTACGCGTATTATATTCGTCTTAGGAACTAAATCTATTCTTACTATTAATTACTACTATATATTCTACCGTTTGTTTAGCTTCTTAAGCGATATATATCTAGCTATAAAGCGAGTAAGATTACTAGTATACGAAGTCGTCGTAGCTAGGTAGCTAAAATAGTATAAAACTATAAGTACTTTATCGCGAAGTTAACTCTTAATATAAACCTCTAGTACTTTACTACGAACCTTACTATAAGTATAACTAACCCTACTTTTCCGCTCGTATATAAGATACTCTTAAAACTTATTTAGATAAGGGAGTATAGTTCGATAAGGTAGTACTATAGCGTAAATAGTCGTAATAGTTTAAATAGAAGAGGAGATATAAACTAAGAAGTAAGTACTTTACTAACTATAAAGTAAAGGAAGAAGATAGTAAATAGCTTATTATACTTAATAAGTAAATAGCTATGTAAATTTTACCTTTAAGCCGGACATTTTTAATAGTATAAGCCCTTATTATAGTTTAAAGAATATTACTACTTAAGCGCTAAGTTATATAACTATTTAGTTATAGAATTATAGAGACTATATTACGTAGATATAAAGGTCCGATACTTAGCTATTCGTAGAGTTATATTATATATAAGAACTTTAACCTTACTATAATTAACTATAATACTATACTTACTATATAAAGTATCTTATATTATTATAACTACTACGTACTAGTAAAATATACCTATTATAATATAGAGCCCGCTATAAGCGCTAGCTCTACGTAGTAGCGCTTTTATAAGAACGTTAAAGGTATAATTCTCTATAGGAACTATATATTATAACTATAGAATAGTTCGAAAGAAAAGGAGTATATATACTATATATAAGGGCTATTTATAAGAGAATAACTATACGCTATAATTAATGTATATAAAAGGTACGTAATACGCTAAATAATAAGATAAATACTAGAGTAATATTCTCGGATAAAAGCTATTAGATTAGTATAAATTAATCTAGTAAATAATATAGGAATAACTATTATTATAGTAACTATATAAATTTCTTACTTTATTAGAGCTTTCCTTACTTCTTTTTCTTATTCTTTCTATACGCTAAAGTTCTTACTTATTATAACTTTTAATAATTTCTTTAGTAACGAAGAGTTTAGTAACTAGCTAAACTAGTATACTAGTAATAGTAATAGTAATAGTAATAATAATATTACTAGTAATAGTAACCTTAACTAACTTATATCGCTTTTAGCTATTCGTAAGGGCGAAGGTAAAGGTAATAGTAATATTACTACTTCTCTTATTATGCCTCTTACTAATACTTCTCCTTTACTTCTTCCGCCTCTAATACTAAGTAGACTTAATACCTTCCTCGCGCGTACTTATCGTAGTACTTCTAGTAATCCTTCTAAGTTAGTTTACGTATATAGTCTAGATAAATATATACTAATATTTATATAGTCCTCGTCTAAACCTATTCGATATTCTAGTATTACTAAACTACTCTCCTCTTCCTACTATATCTTCTAATAGTAAGAAAGTAGTAGCTAAGAAGCGTAAGCTTATAACGACTAATAAATACTAAGGTATAAGTAATAAGAAATAAAATAAATAGCTAGCAAAGAAGGATAACTAGTTAGGTACGTTCTTATATATTAGGAGGATTATAAAGATAACTAAAGGGTAAGATACTACTACGCCCTATACGTATTATATTTAATATAAAAAGTAATACTATATATATACTATTACTATAAGGGACAAGTATGCGTAAGTAAGAAAGTTATATACTTTTTGTCGCTTTTATAGAGAGAAATACTCTCTAGCTTTAGTAATTTAAAGAAAGAGGAGGCTTTAGTAGTCTTTACTACTACTACTACTACTAATAATAACTCCTATTACTTCTACTAAGGAAGTTACTAACCTTCGTCGTCGTATAAATTAGTAAGATATTTTAATCTATAATTTATAACGTCGCCTAGATACCTTAGAAGGTAGTTCTTAAATAGTAAAATAGACTATTTATATTTCTATTTTTAACTACGATATTACTACCTATATAAATTCGAGAGTATAGTTACTATCCTCTTTAACGTTCTCTTAGCTTCTCTTAGATCTAAAGGCTACTAAACCCTAGCTCCCTTAGATTTAAAGGCTACTAAATCCTAGCTCCCTTAGATTTAAAGGCTACTAAACCCTAGCTCCCTTAAATTTAAAGGCTACTAAACTCTAACTCCCTTAAATCTAAAGGCTACTAAACTATAGCTCTCTTAAATCTATAAGAATTATATACTATAAGACTACTATTATTAAGCTAGTTTATATTATAGAGTATTTTATAAGTTAATATATAAATAAGTTAGTAAGTCGACTTATAAATAAGTTAGTAAGTCGACTTATAAATAGGTAAGTAAGTCGACTTACGAATAGGTTAGCGAGTCGTAGTAAGCGTTTATAGTTCGTAGTAAGTATTTATATATAGTAGTAGTAGTAGTAGAGCTAGTAATAGTAGTTAGCTTAGTAGAAATATACGTACTATAGTTACTAGCCTTACTATAATAAGGAATTTTATAACGTTAAAGACTAACGCTACTTTATAAGTCGATTTTAACTATATATTACGCGTAGAATAGACTAAGATATATATCCGCGCGAGGAATAAGGCGCTTACTACTTATAATATTCTCGCTAGATAGTATAATACTAGTTTAGTACTATTAAGCTTAATATTTATACTTAAAAAGTTACCTTCTAGAATAACTCTAGTCGCTTTACTACTATATATACTACTCTAATAACTTAATCTAGACTTATTACTACTTTATAACTTACTATTAAATAGTATTAAACTACGTAAAGTAAACGCGCTACTTAATTTTATAATAAAAGCTATTTAGAATATTTTATCTCTAGTAAAGTAATATATAAAGTAAATAACTTACGCTTTTAAATTAATACATAGTAAGCTTATTACTTTACGTAAGTAAGTAGAAGAATAAGAGAGGCTTCTTAATACTCGAAAGGCCTAAATAAAGAGTAAGTAAATTATATTAAAAGGGAAGTTTATATTTAGTATATAAAAAGTACTCGAAATAGTAAAGGTAGTAAAAGTAAAGATAGTAAAGAAAAAACTTATAAATAGCTACGTAAGTATAAGGCGAAAGAAATAACTAAAGAGAAGGAAGACGAGCTATTTAAGGACTTACTTAGCGACTCTAATTTTAATTATATTATAGTTATAATACGTAGATAATTAATAGAGTTAAAAGGGTAAAGATTTATTAACTTACTACTTTACGTAACTTATATCCTCGTAAACTATGTTATTAAAGTAAGACTCTTTTAATATAACGTAAACTATAAGGAAGTAAAATAAGTAAAGAAGTAAGATATAATAATACTAATATTTATATTTAATAGCTACTTACGTACCGTAATAATAATATAATTAGAATCTAAGTTACTATATATATTTTTAAGTACTTTATCTTCCTTATCTTCTAGTACTTCTTTAATTATATACTTACGTAAGCGTCCGCGTAGTTTTTTAGTTAATAACTCTACTTTAGCTACCTTAATTATCTTAAGTACTTCCTATATATTAAATATAAACTTATTCTTTAATATAACTTACTTTCCTTTCTTTTAAACCTTTCGTATATTAAGAAGCTTTTCTTATTCTTATAACTACTTACGTAAAGTAATATTCTTACTATACGTTACTTTAAAAGCGTAAGTTATTTACTTTATATATTACTTTACTAAAAATAGAGCCTCCTAAATTACTTTAATTATAAAGTTAAATAGCGCGTTTACTTTGCGTAACTTAGTACTATTTAAAAGAAAGCTATTAAGTAGTAAAAGGTTTAGATTAAGTTATTATAAAAGTATATAAGGTTATAAATCTACTATAGTCGATTTTATAGGTAGCTTATTAAGTACTATTATAAGGCTTAATAGTACTAAACTAGTAGCTCTCTATTTACTTAGGATATTCCTTATTATAATAGCCTTAACTTTTACGCGTATATATATTTCTATTTACTTTACGTATAATATATAGTTAATATAAACTATAAAGAAGCGAAATAAGTAAGGAAGTAAGATAAAATAACGCCGATTTCTATATTTAATAACTACTTACGTACCGTAATAATAATATAATTAAAATTTAAGTCGCTATATATATTTTTAGGTACTTTATCTTCCTTATCCTCTAGCGCTTCTTTAATTATACGCTTACGTAAGCGTCCGCGTAGCTTTTTAGTAAATAACTTCGCTTTAGTTACTTTAGTTATTTTAAGTACTTCCTATATATTAAATATAAACTTACCCTTTAATACGACTTACTTTCCTTTCTTTTAGACTTTTTATATATTAAGAAGCTTTTCTTATTTTTATAACTACTTATATAAAGTAACGTTCTTAGTATATATTACTTTAAAAGCGCGAGTTATTTACTTTATATATTACTTCGCTAGGAATAAAGCCTCCTAAATTACTTTAATTATAAAGTTAAATAGTACGTTTACTTTACGTAACTTAGTACTATTTAAAGGAAAGCTATCGAGTAATAAAAGGTCTAAATTAAGTTATTATAAAAGTATATAAAGTTATAAATTCGCTATAGTCGATTTTATAAGTAACTTATTAAGTACTATTATAAGACTTAGTAGTACTAGACTAGTAGCTTTCTATTTACTTAAGATATTCCTTATTATAATAGCCTTAGCTTTCGCGCGTATATATATCTTTATTTACTTTACGCGTAATATATAGTTAAAGTTAACTCGTAAAGTAACGTTAGTCTTTAAAGCTAGCGCGCGCTTAAGTAGTATAAATACGCTAATATTAAGTAGTTAAAATATATATAAATAGTAAAGTAATAAAATAAGTAAGTTAATTATATTCTCTATATAAAAGGCTATTACTTTTACTATTATATAGCTACTAACGTATTTTATTACTAAGTAGTTTACTATTACTAAGTAGTTTGCCCTTACTAATATCGCGACTATTATAAACTATTACCTTTATACTATAATACTATATAAAAATATACTCTAGTCTATAGTACTATTTAAAAGTATTACTATTATTTAGATCTATTATTTCTATAGTATAAGTACGCGTATTATAGCTAGTCTTATTATAATGTTTATAGTACCTTTACGTACGTATTCTCTTCGTAAGCTAGGTAGTACCCTCGTTATTACTATCGTCCTTATTAGTTATTAAATCCTATACGTTACTTACTATAAGACTTTCTTCTATTTAAATATACTTTCTTTTACGACTACGCTACTTTATTAACGCCTTAATTAACTTCTAAAGACTTGCAATTTCCCTTGTTTATAACTCTAATTTATAACTTATAATTACTATACCTTTAGTAAGCGAATTTATAGCTTATAAAAGAGGCGAAATAGGCGAATTTCTATATAGTTATATACGCTCGTAAACTAGCGTTATTTGCGCCTTTATTTCCTTTAAATTAGTTAGTATTTTAGACTCCTATAAGGTAACTTTTAATAGTACTAGTATTAGCGTACGAAGTACTACGTTAAGCTTTAATAGTACTCGCTTTAAGTTATAGGGAACTAATTTAGCGCCTTTAAAGTTTACTTAGATATTATCCTTTATAATTACCTTATTAAAAGTAATACGAAAGGCTAGTAAGAAGGCTTCTTTCTTAACTTACGTAGTAAAATACTATAACTAGCTATTAATCTCCGCGTTATATACTTACTTTAAGGGGCAAAATAGCTTACGTTAAGCGACTATAATAAGTATAATAAGTATAAGAATATATAAAGAATAATAATCTTTTATTCTTTATAGTAGTTATAAAAGTCGTAACTATTATAACTCTCGTAACTATTTATAATTAGTAGGTAGTATATACTTACTTAACGCGCCTTTATATATATATTAAAGTACTTTAATTACTTTAAAGTAAACTTATTCGTTATTTAGCTATTAGCGCTAGTCTTAAGTACTTAGTCGCGAGGTAAGTCTACGTACTAGCTTAATATAAGGACCTTACTATTAAAGATAATAAAGAGTAAAATAGCCTACCTAGTAACGTAAATACCTTAGATAATTATAACTTACTCCTAGTTATCTAGCTATACCTTTTTAGGATTACTTTATTTCTTAAAGCTTATAAAGACTATTTAAGCGTTAATTATACCTATTATAAAGCCTATCTTATTAAAGTTATATATATCTTCGTTTAAGATATTATACTTTTCCTTTATCTTTTAATTAGCTTAAACTAAGGCGTTATAATACGTACGTTTTCGTTTAAGACTTACTAATAATCGTATAAATAACTACGTCGAAGCTTAACTTCCTTAATATACGTCTTAAACTTATTTACTTAGTACTTACTAATAGGCTCTTTACTATACGTAGTTAGTAGATTATTAGCTATTTCTTTTACTATAGTCCTTATAGCGCTTATTTCTCGTAAGTCTAACTCGAATATACGTACTACTATTACCTCTTCCTTTATCTTTTATAGCTTCTTTAAGTTAAGCTTATAGTCGCGTTATACGAGTTTTTTATTACGTCGTTATTTTAGAGTTATTTAGGGGACGTTAAATACCTTAGACGTATATCTTTAGCTATTAGGAGGGGTTACTTAGATAACCTTAATAGTAAGGTATAGTATACCTTTATTATAAGTTAATTACGCGTTACGTTATAAAGGTATTATTATAATAGTTTATAATAGTCGCGATATTAGTAAGAGTAAACTACTTAGTAATAATAGACTACTCGGTAATAAAATACGTTATAGTTATTTATAATTAGTATTCTTTATATTATAGAGTTATTAAATTACGTTAAGGACTTAAAAATAGTAGTTAGTTACTAAAAACTATAACTATTAAACGTCTAGCTACTACTACTAGTTAAGAACTTCTAGTTTAAAGGCGTATATATAAGTACTTATATTATATTAGTATATTTTGCCTTAAAGATAATTAAGGGAAATACGGTAGCCTTAGTAGTACTTATATACTCGATTATAGTTATTTACTTCTAATAGCTTATAACTACCTTTTAGCTAAATATCTTACGTATATTAACTAGAGCTCTTAATATTTAGCTTACTTTAATAGTAAAGTCGAACTCGTCTATATTATATATACGCTCTAAAGGATAGTTATATTTTATAAAAAGCTTTATTATTATATTAAACTACTTCTTTATAATATTATAACTTATTATATTAAAGCGCGCGCTCTTAATTTAACGAGTCTAAATACTTACGATCTTAAGATAGTAAGTCTTAAAGTAGTTAAGCTACTTCTTACTAATTAGCTAAGGAAATAATAGTAGTTTCTTCGATAGTTATATATATATATATCGGATTTCCTTAGCTATTTATATAACTAATATAAGTAAAGTAGGAAAGCTAATACGTATAAGATATATAATTTATTTAATTAACGTCTTCTTTTTCGCGTTCGAAAGGATTTAATTCGATTTATACGCTATAGTACGTAAAGGTCGTTTAACTATATAATAGTATATAGTAGTAGGAAAGATATTAAATATATAAGTAGTATCTCGAACTAATTTATAGTCTTTATTTTTATAGGTAAAAATATACTTTTAAATATTAGCTTTAGTATAAACTTACTTATCTAGTATAAAAGTACTTATTATTAGTAGTAGTAGGTTTAGAAGTTAAGAAGATAAGTTTTAATATCTCGCTTTTTACTTATTTTACTTCCTCGTAGTTTATATTATAAGTAATTCTTATAAAAGTTTACTTAGTTATATATACTTACTTATACTTCTTTTTAGCTATAAAGAACCTTTATAAAGCTCTAAATTAGATAATTAAACTAATGTATATATATAGTAAATAAATAATATAAGATAAGTATTAAAAATATAATTTGTAAATAATATAAAGATAGTAAAGTAAATAGAATAAGTAACTTATTTAAAAAACTTAATATAAACTACTAGTAATAATAATATTAGTAGCTATTATACTTACTAAATATATTATTAAGTACTAGGACCTTTAATTCTTATAGTATAAGTAATTTCCCTAGTAAATGTAATACTACTATATATACTATAAGTTAAGATTTTATAATATAATAAAGAAAAGTTAAATCTCCTTATATAAGGGAGAGTTATTATTAATAGAAGATATTAATAAAAGTTATTAATAGGAAAATGCCTTTTGTTATCTCCTTATCTCTTTATAATATATCTAACGGAGGCTAGTTATTATGTGTCGACCTACACTTTACTAGGAGTCTTTAGCTTTAGAAACTCTCGTTAGGCTTAGGCTCATGCCGCCTCTTGTTTTCAAGGAGATGGCCATATGTAGCGTGTTTATACACTCTCTAGCCTTTTATTACAGTGGCACCGGAGGTTCGATGGAAGGGGATATATTGTCGGTCATCAGGTCATAGGACTCCGGCCACCGACTGATTCCTCGAATCAATGGTTGGCTCTGCTTTGACGAGTAACGCCTCATGTGGACTTTACAACAAAGCAATGTAAGAGGCCCCCATGTTGTGGTAGGCAGACTCTTGTTCCCATGTCGAGATCTTCATGTCCACCGAGCGCTCGTTCCAGCTCAGAGCGTCGCACTTGAACCGGGCATTAATTCCACCCCGAACATTCACATGGTTGAAACCGCAAAATACTTCGCGCGGCCTGGCGATAAGGGGCGAGTAGTAGTTGAGCGTGGCGCGGTCCTCCATAGCCCAGGGGCCTGGGTGTTCCGGCGGTTCCCAGCGACCAGAGCGGATCGTAGGATCGTCTGCTTCGTGGGCAATCCAGTAGGCACCGATGGTGTGGCAAAGAGTATCTGAAAGAGGGGCGAAGCCCTTCGGTTAGTTACGTCGGAGGATTTCGAATGGGCACCACGAGAAAGTGGGAGACTTACCGGCCCATGAGTGGAGGCACATGGTGAACCCAGTGTTGCTGACGTCCTTGGGAAATACCGAAATGCGGATCCAGTTCCCCTTCTCCACGCAAAATCGATAGATGAAGTTCAATACCTTTGGGGTGGACTTGAACGGTTGCTTAAAGTTGATCCGCTTCTCGAACCGCTCCCCTGTGCCTTGGTCCACCAGGCACCTCTGATATCCGCTGTTTCCACACTTCCCGTCTGGATGGTCCAGTCGGTGGCGTTCCAAAGAAGAAAGCTTGCCTTGAGTTCGAAAATGTGTACGGTGGCACTCCAGGCGCCCATGATGAAGGTGCGGACTTTAGGATCGCTAGTCGACCCAAAGTACGCGGATGCCTGGTAATCGCCGTTTGTCCCAAGATCAACATAGTTCAAAGCACTTATGTTCCAGGTGTTAGACCACTTCGAATTGTGCTCTCTGTTGAGTTGCTTTTGTTCAGTCCATGTTTGTTTCCAGCCGGGCATGGCGCTGCACCATTGATGAACTAGCTCAAACTCTCTTGGGGTGGGGTAAAGTTCGTTTAGAAGCTGAATCGCCTTGTTGTCGATGTTGCCCATGCGCTCTCGGAAAGAAACTGGCGAAGCAACCAACTCCGAGGGGCGGTCGTAGTGCATGACGGAGTTCCATGCGTCAAGCCTTGAATTGCCGCGGAGTTGAGTGATCTGAGATTTGTTTATTCCTGTCACGCTGCACACCCCGTCGAGAGCGGCATCCTTCCATTGAAAGGAGGTTCCGTTGGAGGCATGGGGCCTGCGATCCGTCAGTGAGGCTCCTGCAAGGCTGGTTGAGAACAGCCCCGGAATCCCACGCCCTGGTATCTTGAACTTACAGACCAAGCACATGGCCCCACACGTGTCGCGCCATTCTCTCCATCTCCCAATGGGTCCACACAACCTCAGACTCGTCCGCCTTCCAAGCCCTCAGGCCGAGAACCACTGTAGGCTGCTGCTGGCTGGTTGGCACATTCTTGCCCAAAGCGCAAGCCGTGACACCACTTGCGGTCAGGCCAAATCTAACATCCGAGTCGCCTGTTTCAACCCATTGGACGGGGATCTCGCGACTCGGCTGGGAGCTGAGCCATTCATCGAGGGTGGACCGGAGGATATCTCGTACAACGGTAGGAACATCATCCAGAAACCGGGCTCGGATGGTGTATCTGTACGGCCAGGGTGCCGGATCGTCGTTTCCAGTGGACTGGATACAGAAGAATTGAGGGCTTTGGACTCCACCCGACGCGGTGGTGATGCCCTTGACGACCATTGTTTGTAGTGGGATGAGGACTGGGATGGGATGAGGTCAGGAAAGTGGGCGAAAACACAGACCGAGTGACTTAGGGTCACCTCGATCCTATTAAACTAACATACCTCCTCGCTTATAGCGTAATTCAGGGTCTTTTGATTATGTAACATTTCTTAGAGTTATACCTCGACTCGTACACTTGGCTATAGAGGTTTTGTTTAAGACGAAAGAGCCTTCAAACTATTTATTATTAATAAGATAATATATTCTTTATTAAAGATATTCTTAATAGTAATATATTTATTTTATATAAAACTTTATTATCCTTATAAACTTATAAGAATATAAGTATTATATATATTATTAGTAAAAGTATTAGTTATATTTAACTTAATTATACTTAGTTATATTTAAATAAACTATAGAGAGTATAAATTTATAATAGAGACTTTATTTCTTTTAGTACTTAATAAATATAATATTATTTAAGTTTACTATAATTATTAAGACTTTATAATTAAACTCTAAAAATTGAAACTTAAATAGTAAATTTTTCTTTTAATATAAATAAATCCTATTTTTTTCTTACGTTACTAATGTAAGTATAATAATAAGCTTTAATATAATATAAATAGTATTTCTTACTATTTTTTATATTTTAATAATTATCTTAATATACCTTAAAGTAATAATATTTCTCTTAACTTAAGTATACTTTTTATTTTACTTTATAACTATAATAAAAGAGAAGCTCTTATTAAATATTAACTAATTAATATAAGTATATAAACTTATAAGTAAAATAATAATAAAGTTACTATAAGTATTTTTTATTTTAAATAAAATAATTCTTTCTTATATATTTATCTTAGATAAATCTAAGTTATATATTATAATATTTACTTTTAGTTCTTATAATTATATAGGGTTATACTAAATATACTTTAATATATTATTTTAATTATATTAAGCTTATAACTAATAATTAGATTATTATATATAGCTTAAATATTACTAATCCTTTTTATAAGAAATAAAAGTATTTAAGAAATTAATAAGTAAGGTTTTAGTAGATTTATTAGTAGTAAAAGTACTTTAAAGTAAAGGTTTTAATAGATTTATAAGTAATAAAAGTACTTAAAGAACAAAAGTTTTAGTAGATTTATAACTAATGAAATATATAATTAGTATTACTTATATATACAGCCTAGATAAATAAAAAGCTACTAGGCTTCTTAACTTGAATTATGAGGATTTTTAGCGTTGAAAGATTGCTTACAGACCTCTCAAGCGAGGAGGTGTGTTAATTTACGCGAAAGTGGGGTGCGCTCAATAGGTCCGACGGTCCGTCTCGGGCCTTATTTAGGTTTCAGATCGCTCTCGACCTAGCTGAAGGCCAGCCTGCAGGCTGCAACTGCGGGCCGCAACTGCGGGCCGCAATGTTCTCGACGCCGACACGAGTCGTAGATAGCGCAGCGCATGTGTAAATAGTTCGATGCGTGGAGTTCTCTTTTCGACCCCGTTCGCGGGCCAGGCTCAGAGGAGGCGAGCTGAGTGCGGCGGGGAAGGTCTCGAAGCAGCCAAGTTCGTGCAAAGGGGGTTGCCCTGCGCCTGAACATGGGTCACTGCAGGGGCGGAGCGTCCTGTTTCTTGGCCCCGCCTTCGGGCACCTCTTCCCCACAACGGGATCCACAGCAGCAGGGGTTCCACAGGCGCTCGGGCGAAGACGTCCACTCTCACCGAGGTCAGGACCACAATCATGGTTGGGAATATGTGAGGAATGAACTTGTGGCGATTGAGAGGGTTGTGTAGACTGTTGACTTTGCGCCTGAAATCCACCACGCTCAACGCAGCCGCGAGTTGTTTCTTGTGCTATAGGAGCTGAAATGTGTCTGCTGGAATTCCAAATGACACCAAGACAAAACGGGAAGGAACGACCACAAACCAAATTTTCCACGAGATTCCATGCAAGCAATCCAGACTGTGACACCACTCGTTTTAGGTGTCCTCCGCATTCTCTGCCTTCTTCTCCGTCGCCAGCAGGACTCTGAGACGGTCATAGGTCTCGAGCTGCTGCTTGTTCAGCTTTTTGACGCCAGTCAGCTCCATGAGCGCCAACTCTCCCTTCTGCCGTCGTTTCTCCAACTTAGTGGCCGACTCCCCACGCCCGTTCAGTTTCGCCGCTTCCTTCTCCTCGGGCGTCTCCCTGGCGCGCTTGTACAGGTTCACGGCGCCCTCGATGATTTCCTTTGCAGGGATATCAATCAGATAGAATTCGTCGGTGATGCCGTGCACGATCAAGGCAAGGTCGCCAATGAAGAAGGCCACCTTGAACCCCATGGCGACGTACTCGGGCCATCTGGGCTTCAGCGTCTCGGCCAAAGCGTTGGCGATGTTGATCTGAATCTCGGGATCGTTGACCATCAGCGTCTTTTTCATTCGCTTCTGCCTCTCGCCGGCGACAATGGCAAACTTTTCAAAAAGGCCCATGTCGACGGCTTCAAGTTCCGGATCGTCCTCGGCAAGTGCAACACCGTTGGGGCGGCCTCCCTTGCGGATAGCGTTGATTCGGCGTTGGAGGCGCGTCAACTGGTCGTCGCCTTCGTCGTCAAACGCGTCGGGAATCTCGCTGCCGGTGCTAGCATCATCCTTCTTGACGGGGTTTCTTTCCGGCTCGTCTCCGAGATCGACTTTCTGGACGTCGTCGTCCTCGTCCGGGTTGACTCCTAGCTTTTTCTTCAGTCCTCTTCGGAGACGCTCCTGGTCGGTCAGTCCACTCGGCTGCCCACTCGACGGCTGCTCGTCACCCGTCCCGTCATCATCCTCCTCGCTTCGATCGCCTCCTCCCCTGGGCTTGGGCTTGGGCTTGGGCTTGGACGGATTCTTCGGTTGTTCTCCTTGGCCCGACTGCTCATCCGTGCCATGCTGTCCGCCCGGCTTCTGCCCGGCCTGCGGCTCGCCACCTGCCTCCTCGCCGCTCACGGCAGATTCATCGTCGTCGGTCCTATTGCCTGCACCTGTTTCCTTGGGCTTGGGCTTAGGCTTGGGCTTCGGCTTCGGCTTGGGATCTGAAGCGGACGGGAGTCGAGGTTCCGCATCAGGTCTGTCATCAGGGCCACCAGACGGGTGGCCGCGTCCGGTAGGATGTTCCCCACGGCCGGCCTGGGCACCGGGACCGTCGTCATCGTCGCTATCACCACCAATAGGAATACCACCTGCGCTTGGGTTTCCTGGTCGCCGGACTCTGGGCTTAGGGCGTCGGACCAGTGTCGGATCCGGTCTGTCATCTGGCTGCGCAGTCGTCGGAGCTCCGTGTTGCGGTTTGCTGGGCCGATGCGTAGTAGGCTGGTGAGAGCCGCCAGTCTCGCGCTCAGAGTCAGATTCACGGCCGAGAGAGGGACCGCCGGGGGTCCTTTTTCTCGGCGGCTTCTTGGTCCCGGGCTTGGTGGGTATCATGGCGACAAATGGATGAGTGATAGATGGGGGAAAACTTGAGAGGCTAGAAGTTGGTTGAGGCGGCCGGGGGACAGATCACCATCGTTTTCGTCGGGTTTTTAAGAGTTTGGAAACGGGGACTTGAGAGTCTGGACCCCTGTTGTGAGGCCGCATCCCCTGCAGAGCGGCCGCTACGAAGACAGCTGAAAGCTCCAAAGGGGCCACCCGCAATCACTAGTGCCCCAGATGCCAGCTTCAGACTCCACTTGCACTACTATGGTATCCAGCATAATTATTGTTAGCGTGGTTCCGTGGCAAGCCCCAGTGTTTCTTCAGTGTGTTGGTGTGATTGGTACGGGCAGAAGTTGCCACGAACTGGCGCTAACAATAATTATGCTGGATACCATAGTACAGCTCGGCTTTCTCTTTCTTGCCTCGCTCGGGCCAGAAAATGGTGTACGACAAAGGGCCCCTAGGCCTCCAACAAGTCTTTCCTAACGTAAACCGCGGGGAAGCGAGACAAGATGGGGAAGCGAGACACTAAGCCTATCAGCGTAGATAGAAGCGCTATAGAACAGAGACTTTAGCTCGAAGGAAGGAAAATTATGCCATATCAAGTTAGCTGTCTCGCTTCCCCATCTGTCTCGCTTCCCCGCGGTTTACCTTACCACTAGGCGCTCCATTGGAGATTCGCGAGGGATTTGGTGCACCCGTTTTTCTGTCCGGCCGGAGTTGTCTCTTGTGCTCGGCCCGGGATGCGTCAAGAAGGGGCCTCAAGAATTTCGCCCCTCGAATGTTAATTCCTATGGCCGGCTACTGACCGAGATCACATCAACCCCAAGCCGTTCTTTGTCAACTCATCTTTGCACACTTCAACGTACACCAGCGCAATGGCGGACTCATCTGGCCTGGGTGGCATTCGCGATCCTAACGAAAGAGCATTCACGGCACCACCAAAGACAAGATACCAGGCAACCCGGCTGGTTGTCCATGGTGGAGTCAGTGTCGCCATTGCCCTTCGACGGGACAATGAGACGGGCCGTTTAGCTTTCGACTATGTTGTGCTTGATCCGTCCGGATCGGACCAAGACGGCAACGCTGGCGATGGAGATCAACCCAAAACCACAACTGCCAAGACAGAGCTTCTCGATTCCCAGGGATGGACGGATTCACCACTATCTCTCTCGTTCCCGAAGGAAGTTCGAGTAGCGGGCGAAGAAGCTGTACCGAACTTTCAGCTTCCACTCGTCGACAAAAGTGAGCAGAAGGCAGCAGCGGGGACCCCGGAGTCGCAGCTTCACCCTTGGTTTTCATCCACGCTGTGTCTCACCGAAGATGTTCCCAATTTTGAGGTCTTATCTGATGGTGGGTTGCAAATATCACATTGGAAGCCTAAGTCAATGGCAGCATCGCTGACACCAAGTCCAGGAAAGTACGTTTATCTATTCCGGCAGGCCATCAACAGCAAGACAGCCTCTGCAAACAGGCACCTAAGCGCTACCGACATCGGCCTCTATGTCGATGGCAACATTCTGTGCGATCGGTTCATCCTCTCAGGGGCATCCTCATCAGCCCGCTCGAGGTTCGGTATCGGCGCAGTGGCCAAAAGACGCTTGCCTTGAACACCCAGGATACCCTCGGCATGCGTGACATTAACGATGCCCTCTTTTGTGAGCCTACGTTCTCGATCAGGTTCGTCTCGGGTTTGCAGCCCGGCAACTTTGCCGTCCTCCGGACCCCGACCATGACAAACGACGAAGTCCGTTGGGTGTTCCTGGCCGTCCTAGCACAAAACAAACAGCTTGTGTGCTACACATGCGGTGTATCCTCAGACGGGCTGTTTGACGTGCTGGGCCGAGTGTACTACTCGTGCGAGCAGGATCACAAGCGCGTTTTCTCTACCTCCGCGGGCCGATGCACCGCCCTCACCGACGATGGCTCTTGGTGCCGGAGACTGATGACGCCTGTTGTCTCCTCGAGCCCGCTCTCGGAACGCGCGATACAGCTTGGAATGGAAGACGTTGACCCAGTTCTGAAGCTTTCTAGCCCGATAGATCTCACTTCATCAGTGTTCAAGAGCGGCTGTACGATGGAGGCATGGGTGCTGCCGGCTGCCAACACCTACGAACCGGGAGAAACATGCACTATATTCGGCATGAAACCAGGGTCGGGACCGTCCGTCGTCCTCGACCACAAGTTCTGCTTGGGCTTGACAGATCCGTCTAAGCCGGGCGAGATCCTGTTCCGCAACGATCGACCCTTATCGGCAGACGTGTGGCACCATATCGCCGTGACGATCAGCAATACGACTGTGCAAACGGTTACGCTAGTCGTCGATGGCGAGGCTTCGAAGCCCTTTACTTTCACGTCTTCCACAAGTTTCATGCTTCAGCGCCTTGGATCGCGTGAGGACTCCGAAGGCGGGGGCTTCTGTGGATCAATCGACGAAGTCCGCATCTGGAAACACACCCTACATCCAGGAACACTTGCGGCAAGCAAAGGCATCCGAGCCACAGGACTGGAGGCCCTCCTCGCCGCTTGTTGGCACTTTGACGAAGGCGAAGGTCGTGTCACATTCGATGCCACCGATAATGGCAATCACGTCAACGTTGAGCTCAAGAATCCGAACCCAACCGACGGTTGGACCGTTTCGAGGCACCTGTCCGTCGTGGTGGTGGTCTCACTCAACAGATCCTCCGGATGCAACAGGGGGTCGCAATTACAGGCGGCATCACAGCCTCGACGTACTACGAACAGTCGACAGTTACAATTTCATCGAAAGACTCCAACGCTCCGCAGGGCGGTAAGGCCAAGGCTGAAGAGAAGCCCCTGAAGCGGTGTGCGAGGGTTTTATTGTGCGCCGTGGCTTCAAAGGAGGGCACGCAGGGAAACCGGCTTCTTGTCCTCGACTTCGGCCTGCTTTCGGATGGCACGCTGAGCGACACGCCGGGTGTGCTGCCGATCCCATCGCTGAAGCTGACTGTGCCGTCCAGTGGCCTTCCGAAATCGTTCGCGTCCCTCCTGTTCATTGACCCCCAAGGCATTGAACTGTTTGGAGGTTTCCTGGACTTCGATGGGGCCAAGTGCGGGAAGGAAGCCCCTTTCGTCTGGGAAGCCGCCAGCGGAACAGTGACGATATACTTTCGCGGGTCCGAAGGGACGCTCAATTCGTTGCCGTATAACATCAGCCGCGCAATTGCCGTGGACTATTCGGCGACTCTGAGCAGCCATGAAAAGATCTTGGCCGTAGCAAAGCTGAGGACAAGCAAGCAGATCACCCTTCGCACGCAGAAGTGCGCATGGGTCGAGCCCGATGTAGCGGTCGATCTGACCGTCACGGCGATGATGCAAGACAACACCACGCTGACAGAAACCTGGAAGGGTAAGTTGGTCTTCTTTGGTGTGAATGAAGGTGAGACTAGCCGCTGACCATTGCGACAAACATACAGGCGTGCCAAGCGACCTTGGCACATTCATCAGCATCATCAACGGCTCCTATGTTGCGGATTGGATACCTGATGGAAGCTTGGTATCTTGCGAGCGGTTTGTACGTCCCCTTTATGAGCAGCAACTGCAAGAACCGAACTTCTAACATGGAGTTCTAGGAGGATCCCCAAGATTCGCAAGCTGCGAATAGTCTGCGGTACCGCGTCAAGCTTAAAAAGCCCTTGGTAAAGACGTTGATTCCCGGCACTTGCTTGTCCATTGACGGAGCCCGTGTGCAAACGGTCGAAGTGGCCGCGGCCGGGACAAACTCGTTTCTTGTCACTCAGCCCTACCGTGCTAGCATGGACTCGACTGCGTACGATCCGAAATCCGCTCTCAAGGCCTCCAAAGGCGCCATGGTGTACTTCCTTGGCTTCGATCACGGAAATCTGGTCTCGTGCACCGGCAAGGGTACCGACAGCTTTCAAAACGGATCAAGCATCGTCTCTCTTGCTCAAGAGAGCACAGTCGGGGAGTTCAAGCCGCTCCGGGGCGGTCTGATCCAGGCACCCGCTGAAAGCACCTTCGACGCGGCCGCCGAGGCGCCTTACTTTTCTGCCACAAGCAACTCGAGCGCCTTGAGTCTCCGGCAAAATAGGGCATTCTCCATGTTCGGCCGCGCCGCCACAACTCCTGCGTGCTCCGGGCTGACGTTTGAGTCCTGGATCAAGATTGCAACAGGCCCCGACGACATAGCAAGCACGGTTGCGGCGTACACGTCGGAAAAGCAAGCTCGCTCGGACGGCGGCGAGAAAGAGATCCAGACCTTTGTTCTCTCGGCGGCCCCCAGCGGAAGCCAGACATACTCGCTCGAAGGCAATATCAACAATCAACCGTTCCGAGTGGACTCGAGCACAGTGAAGGCAGGCCAATGGACGCACGTAGCGTGCACGTGCAGGAACATTTATTCCCTCCGTCTCGGCGGACAAGACTATGTCGACCTGGGAACGGCGGCCGAGTTCAACATGGCCGACTTCTCGGTGATGTTCCACATCCAGTTCGATCGGCTGGGCGGCTCCGAGCAGCTGCTGCTGACCAAGGCTGCCTCGCGTGGCTCACCGACGCCGCTGCAGGTCGTCGTCACTGAGGCATCTCGCCTGCGGCTTACCTTTTGGCCTGATGAGGACAGCGATAAGTCCAGTCGAACCTCCTTTATGTGCGACTTGGACAACCCGCTGCAAGCAGGCGTGGCGTACAAGATCCTCGTCTCGCGTCGCATGGTCAATGTCAAGGGCAAGTCCGCCCCTCGCCAAGGCCAGCTGATCACGATGAAGGTCTGGTCGGCCGCGGGAACGTTGCTTCACGCTCTCCGGCCGCCGGAGCTGTCGAAGCTCGAGGACGACTCTTCTTCCGTCCTCGATGCAAAGACGCTTTCGTCGCTGCCGGCACCGCCGCTTGCGGGCTCACAGCAGCGACAGACGCCCCCTTCTCCTTGGCGGGGCCCCGTTCGCAAAAGGGGTCGAGGGCAAGATCGGCGGCTTCCATGTTTGGTCGACGGCCATCGAGCCCCCGGACGACATATCCAAGTGGAAGCCCGAAAACGCGGCCAAGTCCTGCGTCAGCAGCTACTCGTTCACGTCGCCCGAGGGCAGGGTGCTGTTCGATGACAAGACTCGCAACCACGGCAAACTCCGGGGCAACCCGCACTGGACCTCATCGCCGTTCGCAAGCGACGCAAAGCTCTCCGTGTACATCAACGGCGTCGCCCAGGAAACTAAACGCATCCCCGTCAGCGCTGAGCTGCGGCAGCCCGCCGGCCCCCACCAGCTCACGCTCGGCAACGCCATCCACGGCGACAGCACATTCCGCTACCTCTCCCGCAAGGCCAACTTTCGGGGCGAGTTTGACGAGCTGCGCATCTGGGAGGTGGCGCGAAGCCTGGAGAGCATCTGCGACGCCCTCTACTCGAGACTGACTGAGGTGCCGCCCGAGATCGCCGTGTACCTCCCGTTTGACGATGTGTTGCCGACATCCGACGCCGCGGCAACGCCGGGACGACATTCCCCTGCATCCGCGACGAGTCGATCAACTGCTGGCACCTGTCCGTCATCGGCGCTGGCACGCCCGAGTTCTGCGTATCGGGCGCGCCGGTAGGCTCGGATGCGGCGTGCGTGGCCCAGGCGCTCCGGACGGGGCCGGCCCCGCAACTGGCGCGGAAAGTCCGGCCCGGGTCGCGGCCGTCGGTTGGCGAGTATGGCGATCTCACGATTGGCGCGAGCGGCGGCATGGAGGGATCGCTCAAGCGCGTCTATGGCTTCATCGACGCCGACTCGGGGCAATGGGTGCTCGTCACGGGCTTCAAGATCGGCGCGCTGATCACCGAATGGGTGAGCCAAGTGCAGACATCTCCGACGCTGATCGGATACATCGAGGGCGCCCCGCCTATCCCGGCCGAGAACTTTGCGTCGAGGGACGACCGCCCCTTTAGCGCCATCCGCTTCGTCAACGCGACGAAATGCAGCTACTCGTACAGCTCCCGGCGCGAATCTGGCCTCGACAGCAACATATCCTACAGCAGGGGAGCCGGAGCCAAGTGGGAGGCCACGCTGGGCCTGGGTGCCACGACGCAGGTGGCCTCCGGCGAGGTCAAGGGCGCAGTCAAGGCCGTGCTCGACGTCTCCTCTTCCTCGCTCACCAACGAGATGTCGACGGCTACGTCTCATTCCACTCTGGACATGAGAGTCGAAACGACGGGAAGCTGGACGGCCAAGGACCAGGATGGTAAGGAGCGCTACGAGCCGGCCAACACGGGCGTGGCGCTTGTCGAGAGCGAAGTGGCCGACGTCTTTGCCCTCCGCTTGAAGTTACGGGGGCCGGTCAAGCCCCTCGTGGCCTACCAGATGAGGCCCAATCCCGACATTCCCAAGGACCGCAACCTCGTTTCGTTCAAGATCAACCCCATGTATACGAAACAGGGCTGCCTGGACGGTCGGCGCGGCCTCGAAGCCGACGCGTCGTATCCCATGGCAGGACAAGACGGTCCGCCCCGGGACGTGTCGTACTTCAAGCCCAGCGAGGCCTACGCGCTGAAGGACAGGATCCGCCGGGCCGAGGAGCAGCTTGCCGGCGAACATGAGCGCTACGATCTCTCCCGGGTCAACTACGCCGCTTCCTCTCTTGTCAGCTCCATCGACAAGGGCAAGCTGGGCTGGAAGGAGCTGCCCAAGCGGAACAAGCGGAACATCTGCAACTCGTATGTCTGGACGGCCGATGGCGGCACGTTCCAGGAGACGCTTTCGACTATGGACTTTGTCCAGCTAGAGGTCGGCGGCAACAGCAATGTGCGGATGGGCATCGGAGGCAGCTTGGACGTCGAGGTTTCCGTCTCGGCATGCATGGCTACGATGAATGTCGACGCCCTCGTCGCGACGCATTTCAACATGATGCTGACAAAGGAGTCGAATTCCGAGACGTCGTTCGAGCTGCAGGTCGACATGCCCCCGCCCATCGACATCCGGGAGCAGGACCCCGTGACAAAGGAATGGGCCAAGCGACCCGGAGCCGTGGATACGTATCGGTGGATGAGCTTTTGGCTCGAGCCGAGCGTCGACGCCACGGCCTCCTTCTTCCAGCAGGTCGTGGATCCGCTTTGGCTGCAGCAGTCCTCTGATCCCGACGCTTCCGTCCTGCGCTCGCTCTCGGAGTCTCTCAAGGTCGAGAAGCAGGATGTCAAGACCAAAGCCTGGCGCGTGTTCCACCGCTGCACCTACGTCAGCCGGGTTCCTGAGCGGATCAAGAGCCCTGCTGCTGCTGCTGCTGCTGCTGCGGCTGCCGCGGAGCAGGAGAAGAAGGGGTTGCATGATTACGCGCCGAGCTGGATGCTCATCTCGGCGCTGGAGCCGTATGTCCGGCCGGCGAAGAACAAGAGCGAGGTGGCGGCGTATGCGAAGCCGCTTGTTCAGAAGCTTTATCCTGCATTGGAGAAGCAACCGAGGCTGTTGGATCAGGTTTTGAATATGGTGGTGGAGTATCTTGGTGTTCCGGGGCAGGACATAGGTGAAGTTTTGGATGTCAACCTTTTTTTTATATGGATTAGTTGCGGCCTTTTTGGATACACGAACAATTTCATCGTTGGCCATTTCAACTCCACTTCCCTACCTCGATCAGAAACATCCATCAACAGAGCCGCCAGAAGCGCGCAATGACCCCGTGCCGCATCTCGAATTGAGGTTCAGCCGCGAACCGCGAACCACCAATGGCTTTGTGCTTGGAAAAGACCCAGACACAAGCGACATTGTCCTCGTCAACGAAAAGGGCATCAGTGACCACCACTGCGCCATCACATTAGAGAACGACTTCAACGACATCGACGATTATCGCCTCGTCGTACGCGATATGAAATCCAGCTGCGGAACCTCCGTCGAGTACGACAAGGAAGCTGGCCGCGATGATGGGGGCGTGCGCCGCGATTCCCGCTGGATTGTCAGCGGGCACCTAGTCCCAAAGAGAAACAGACCAATTATCATCGAACTCCACGAATTCTTCAGATTCCGAATTGTTGTCTCACACCATGACATAGGTTCAGACCTGTACATTGACAATGTCAATTGGTTCCTTCAGGGGGCAATGAGTATGGACGATCTCTTCTGTCAACTCGGCCTCACAAGCCGTCAGCCAACCGAACTCCCCAGCGGGGCACATACGCCCGGCACAGGCACAGTCTACCTGAAGAGGAAACTTGGCGAAGGTGCCTTCGGGGTCGTGACTCATATTTAGGACGTCAGCGACGGAGATGAGTACGCCATCAAAGAGCCCTCTAGGAAGGTCATCCGAGAGAGAAGGGTCAACGAAAATGCGTGGAAGAGGGAGGCCCATATTATGGGACGAATCTCGCATGTTAGTCGACCAACTCATTCCACGCCCCACATCAATCCTAATGTCTTACTAGGACCACGTTGTGAAGTTTATGCGGTTGCCTCAATTAATCTTCGAGTACGTCCGCGGGGAGCTCTCGAGAACCACGACAACATATCAGCCAACGAGGGGTGCAGATTCTCTGTCAACTGCTCTCGGCACTTACATGTCTCCACGGGCACGATCCGCCTATTGCACATCGAGATATCAAGCCAGATAACATCCTTATCCAGCATCGATACACTGGCGACATTTATGTCAAGTTTGGGGACTTTGGTCTCTCGAGAAAGCCGTGATCCAACGACGGTCTGCAGCTCTTGGCGATATGCCGCCCCGGAGATCCTCAACGAAAGGGACAGAAGAGATGCCCATCATAAGAAAAGGAGTTACACTCTAGCTGTCGATATCTGGTCCCTTGGCGTGACTGTCTTCGAATGTGTCTACGATCTTCCATCCAAGAATGCCACAGGAGTATCTTGGTCTCAAGAAATCGTGAAGAAGCTGAAGAAGGACCTCCAGAGGAATCTGGACGACTTAAAACAGCTCCTGTGGGACACTATGGTGATCATGACGCCAGAGCAGCGACAGCCAGCCCAGTACTGCCCCTTACTGACCAGGATTGCTCTCCGACTCCGACTCCAGCGTCTTAAGCCCAGGGTTATCAACGATCAGTGGGCCAATACAGCGTTGCAGACGACTATGGCACAGATCAGTCAACCGTGGTGCTCGAAGATGCACACACGACTGGCAGACTCCTGCCGAGCCTTTCCCTGGACGACGACGACGACGACGACGACTCGGCGGAGAACCGAAGGTATATCAGATCAGACGGCCCGCCTCCCGATTCTCAGGCATCAGCGAGCTCTCACGAGAGCTGGTTGCAGGATCCGCTCCACCTGCTCGGTGGCGGGTCCGACGTCGCAGCATTAGGACAGGGGATCTCTGAACCGAGGGGCCGGGCTACCCAACTCGAAGAAACACCTCGCTACACAGGCTTTCCAGACAATGAAGATTTCGAGTCTCCATCAAGGGAGACGCGGAAGAGGTCGACTCGGCAATCCAAGTCGTCTTCATCAAGCGGAAGACATAGGAAGCGTCGTGGACACAGTTTCGTCGCAGCTAAGTCCAGCGCCCATCGGCATTATGAGGACCCTGAACCTGAGGCGCTGCATTACCACCTGGAACGCAACAATGAAGACTATGGGCCTGCGCCGTTCGAGGAGTCGAATTGGACGGAATTCGGCGTTTCAGGTGCTGGCCAAGTCTATGACTTGGGCCCATTTCAAACGCTGATACTTTCGCAGAAGATGCTCCTGTCCCGACCCACACGCAAGACCGGCGCGGAGGGGAATAGGAGAGTCCATGGACGGAGAGCGAGGCATATATGGCAGAAGCTCTGCTGTTTGCAATCCGCTAGGACTCTTGATGGATTTGGAAGATAACCTGCAAGGAAATCGTGGAACTCGCCGACGGTCTGGAACGGCCCGCAAGGGGTCATATTGTCCATCCGGTGGTCATACGCAGGGCCGCCAGAACAAGATCCAATCCACCCAGGGACGGCCGGACGGAGGCGCGGCGTCTTAAGTTGGCGGATTGTCCACTAGTGGTGGACTGCATGGGTCGGACTTGGGCGAGATCTCCACTCACTGGAGACTATTCTGTGCGGCTCTGCGGAAGCTCTGGGGCAGGACTGCGTCGAAGATGCGATGCTCTCTGTCGACACTCATCTTCAATTATTAAGAGAAGGAAAGAAATAGGAGCAGAATTAGGGTGGTGGTGGTGATGATGCCAAGGATCGGGGCCAGTCAAAAGCCCACTCATTCACGGCTCCCCTGATGGAAGCGGTTGTAGGTGGTCGTACTGGTCTACGACACTATTGCTGGACTATCAGGGCAGCTGGATTGGCTTCTAAGGACGAGTGCATCACGTTCGATGCTAGCTTCTAGCCAGATAAGCGTAGGATAATAGTAACGTAAACCGCGGGGAAGCCGACTAGGTGGGGAAGCCGACCATCCAAACGCGACCCTTTCATCTTCAAATATTCCTATCATCAACTATGAGCGCCTCTATACCTAGTAAGCCGGCTTATTCTGAAGCTAATGTCTAGGACGCTATCGCTACTCTTAAAGAAAAGAAATACACCTCGATTCGATAAGTAGCTAGCGCATCTAAGATCCCTTATAATACTTTACGCGATCGAATAGTAGGACATAGATTACGCGCTATAGCGTATAAAATAGAGTAAATCCTCTTAAACGCGAAAGAGAAGATATTAGTATAATAGATTATACGTCTTATACGTACTAGATTCCTCGCTTTACTTACGTTAGTCGTATAAATAGTCGAAGAAGTCTAATATAAACGCGTATAGTTATCGAAGACTTTATAATTATTCCCTTAACTAATTAGTAAGAAGTAGCTCGACTACTTTAAGACTTATTATCCTAAGATCTTAAGTATTTAGACTTATTAAATCGAGAGTACGCGCTTTAATATAATAAGTTATAATACTATAAAGAGGTAGTTTAACGTAATAATAGAACTTTTTATAGAATATAACTACCCTCTAGAGCGTATCTATAATATAGACGAGTTTAACTTTACTATTAAAGTAAGTTAAACATTAAGAGTATTAGTTAATATATATAAGGTATTTAGCTAAAAGGTAGTTATAAGCTATTAAGAGTAAATAATAGTAATTAAGTATATAAGCGCTACTAGAGAAGCTATATTACTCTTAATTATCTTTAAGGCTAAATATACTAATATAGTATAAGTACTTATATATACGCCTTTAAACTAGAAGTTCTTAACTAGTAATAGTAGCTAAATATTTAATAGTTATAGTTTATAATAACTAATTATAGTTTTCGAACTCTTAATATAGCTTAATAACTTTATAATATAAAGAATACTAATTATAGACGACTATAGTAGCTATATAATAGTAAAAGTAATCGCCTTTTATATAGAGAATATAATCGACTTACTTATCTTATTACCTTACTATTTATATATACTTTAGTTACTTAATATTAAGGTATTTATACTACTAAAGCGCGCGCTAACTTTAGAAACTAATACTACTTTACGAGTCGATTTTAGCTATATATTACGCGTAGAGTAAATAGAGATATATATTTGCGTAAGAGTTAAAGTCCTTACTACTTATAATATTATTAGTAAATAGCGTAGTATAAGCCTTATATTATTAAGCCTTATAATAGTACTTAATATACTACTTATAAAGCTAACTATAGTAAACTTATAACCTTATATACTTCTATAATAAGCTAATTTAGACCTTTCGCTACTATATAGCTTTCTTTTAAATAGTATTAAACTTTATAAAGTAAATATAGTACTTAACTTAGTAATTTAAGCTATATAAGATCTTCCTTCTTTAATTAAGTATTATATAAAACGGATAACTTACGCTTTTAAAGTAATATATAGCGAGAATATAACTTTATAAAAGTAAGTTAAAGAGTAGTAAGAACTTCTTAATTCCTAAAAGTCTAAAAAGAAAAGTAAGTAAGTTATATTAAAAGAAAAGTTCGTATTTAATACGTAAGAAGTACTCGAAATAATAAGGGAAGTAAAAGCGAATATAGCGAAGAAAAAGCCGCGTAAGTAACTACGTAAGTATCTAATTAAAGAGGTAATTAAAGAGAAGTAAAATAAAATACTTAAAAATATATATAATAACTTAAATTCGGACTATATTCTTATTATAATACGTAGATAGTAATTAACGCGAAAGAGGTAGTAGTTTAGTAATTAGCTTCCTTACTTAGTTAGCTTCCTCGTAATTTATATTATAAAAATAGTAAATCTAAATAATAGTAATACTTTTAAATAGTACTATAAGTTAAAGTATCTTTTTATATAGTATTATAGTATAAAGGTAATAGTCTATAATAGTTACGATATTAGTAAGAGGTAGCTACTTAGTAATAGTAGCTACTCGGTAATAAAATACGTTATATATAAAAGACTTTACTATCTATTTGCGACCCAAAAATTCGCGTTCTACTATCCGGAAACTTTCCGTCTAGTACCATAAGCCTACGGGAGAGTTTCCTAGAGTAAGGAAGTAAGAGGGAAAAAGCTAGGATTCGGGAGTCTCTAGGATCGCGTATAGCCTAGGAAATAGAGAACCATCATAGGACTTTCTGAGGACGCAACTTGGGGCAGGTTTTCAAACCCATGAGATCAGCTGTATCCTCTTTCTTACGGTCTATTATACTTTAAATCCTAGTCCTCTCTGCATACTACCTCCGTCGCGTTTTAGTAATCGACTACTAATCGGCTTCCCCATGGTTTACGTTACTTCACTCTCCGCGCTGCGAGCCCGGGTATCTACTATATTACACTCTATTGTTGTCCTTTTTTGTGCTCCCCTGTCTATCCGAGCCTTGTATCCCATTACAACTTAACATGCAGCTCTTTCAAATCCATTGTCTCGTCCTCAGCCTTCTTAAGATAACCCTTGCTCATAAGGTTCGGGAAAATAGGAGTGTAGTCGAAGAGGGTATCGCGGATCCAGGCGAGAGGGTAAGGGAGGGCGTGGAACATCCTGCCGAGGTTCCGGGCAAATTCCATGTTGTGGTTAACGTAATCAATGCGCTTTTTCTCGAACAGCTCGAATCCGGCGCTTACTGCTCGCTGGTCTCGCAGGTCGACGCCGTCGAGTGCCCTGGCGAGGTAGTAGCCGTCCTCAATGGCCATGCCTATGCCGTATGCTGCGTAGGGCGATACGGGGTGCACTGCGTCGCCGATGCCGATGATTCGTCCTTTCGACCATGTCTTCATCGAGGGCCGGTTGTAAATTTCCCATCGAAACACCTGTTTGTCAAAGTCGGTGACTTCTCGGAAGCGAGGCATGGGATCAGCCCAGTCTTTGAGGATGTTGGTGACATGAGCCTTGACGTCTTCGGGGACGGGCTTGCCCTCCCAGGACGGCTCGACGATCCACCACTCGAAACCGGGCTTTCCATCGTGGACCATGGGGAAGAAGCTAGCCTGATGCTGCCAGTCGTGTGAGACGCATCCGAAGTTGGGCGGGATCCCCTCGATCTTGTCGCACCAGGCCAGATACAGACGGATTCCAGTGTGGAAGAGTTTGGGGTCGCCAAAAGCCTGCCTGGATACCTTTGAACGGATGCCGTCCGCCCCCACGAGAGTATCGGCAATCATAGAGTTTCCGTTCGCAAATCGAACCTCGACGCCGTCATCAAGCTCAACGTATCCGATGACTTCGTGGTCGGGGTAAATGACGCCCTCGGGGACGAGGTCGAGCATTTGCCTGAACACCGAGGAGCGAAGGATTCCCTAGTGCCAGCCTCTGATGCCCATGGCCTTCTCGACTTTGGAATTGAATGGGAGTATGACTCGGTCTTTGCCTTTGTGATTCTGGAAGTGTGTGACTGAATATTCTCCGATCTCGTCCAGTTTCATGTCGTAGGAGCGTAGGATTGACAGGACTGGAGTGTTTAACAAAACAGCACCTCCGATAGCCTTGGGTTCTGGCTGTTGCTCGAAGACGCGCACATCATATCCCCTCTGAATGAAGGCGAGGGCGGCCGAGACTGCGCCGGGGCCGCCTCCAGCGACTGCCACTCGGCGTCCTGGGCGCCACTGTGTTAAAGACATACGGGGCTAAGGTGTAAGGGACGATGGAAGTTCTGAGTACAATCCTAGCAGGGCCAACAGACTACAATCATGGGACTCGGTTTTTAAATAGATCTAATGTGCACACTGAAGTAAAGTTAGCTGTCGTACGCCGCCTTAACTTCTCCACAAAACGTCCCGAGTGCCCACAAGTCCCAACGTGAAGTACCTTTCCTTCAATCTCACGAAGTACTCTGCTCTCCCACCTACTCTGAGAACAAAAATCTTCCTCTCTTTCGACTCATTTCCAGGCCTAGCTAACTTTCTGAGTTTACGGAGAAACGTCGGGTACCTCTTACGTTACCTTTTAGTTGGCTCATACGACTACTAGCTATATATATATACCATGCTACCCTCTCGTATTAAATACACATTGTATACATAGTATAACAGTGCATTACAAGGTTAGTACTTTGCGCGTAAGGTAAAGTATAACTCGAGGTTAAGCTACGCAAGCGAGTAGCTTGCGTTTATAAAGGTAAAACCCTTTTTACTCTAGAAAAGGCAACGATTAGTCTTGAACTCTAAGTATCACTCGTTATTCCTAGCCCTCTATACGTTACTGTTTACCTTACCCTTATAGTGAGTCCTGAACGGGGAGGTAAGTTATGTCATCCCGCGTCCTTGGAGGAGAGCGACGTTGTTCAGCAGCAACCCATTACCCTCGTTCTCACCTTAAATGTCGGCACTCGGCGGTCCGGATACAAAAACTACGCATAAGGACAGCAACAAAGCAAAGAATTAGCTTGCCCGGTTTGGAACATCAGTCATCCCATACGCCAGGATCTATTCGACAACCTTCAACCCAGCATCCTTTAGTAACCCCTTCAACTCCGCCCTCTCCTTCTCCCCGAGCAGATGGAACGGTTTCCTACTCCCTCCCGTGCTCCTTCCCAAGAGCTCCATCCCCGTCTTGATGGCGGCGGCGTAATTGTAACTCTCCAGGAACTTGCAGATGGGGAAGATTTTCGTCCACAACTCGCGTCCCTCCTTGAGATCGCCGCGCACCGCAACCGCGTCCCACAACCGCACGGACAGTTCCGGGATAATGTTCGTGGCACCCCAAACGCTGCCTTTGGCGCCCGCGCAGAGGCCGTAGAAGGTCAGTGTATCCCAGCCATTGAAGGCCGTGATCTTGGAACTCAAGCTCTCGGTGAACAGCAGGTCGGTCAGCGCGGGGGCGTTGCCGGATGTGTCTTTCATGTACTTGACGCCAGACTTTGACAGATCGGCAAGCTGCTGCGGGCTCAGAGTCAAGCCGCTCGCAGACGGGATGTTGTAGTACATGATTGGCAGACCGGAAACCTCGTGCATGTGCGCGAGTAATTCATTGAGCTGGTCCACGGATACGGCATCGTAGAACGGCGGCACGACCATGAGGGCGGCGGCGCCTGCTTGAGCTGCGTGCGAGGCTAGTTCGGAGCACTCGGAGGTGGAGAGCGCGCCCACGCCTGCTATCACGGGGACTCTGCCGCGCGCGGACTTGACGCAGAGTTCGATCAATTGTTTGCGCTCGGGGACAGTCATAGTGGTGAACTCTCCCGTACTGCCGCCGGGGACGAGACCATGAACGCCGGCGGATATGAGGTCCTGGAAGATGTGTGGTTGGCAATGACTTGTTGGATTAGAATGGGGGATGAGGGTCCTACCTGGATGTGTGCGTCGAGTGCGTCGGCGTCGATTGCGCTCTGGTCGGCCGTCCAAGGTGTATATAGGGCGACCATGATGCCCTTGAGCTCCTTCGAGTTGGCCATGTTGGAGTTTGTATTCTTCGAAGAAATTTGCTGATGCTCTGTGAGGTATGCAATGGTGGGACGGCGTGGAGGGAATTGTGTATGCGACGGATCGACAACGGAAAGGTACAAGTCAGTGGCAATAATTGGGCTTGATCCCGGCGGCCGACTTCTTTTCTATCTACCAAGCGGAGAGGCAGGTGGACCTGCTCCAGTCATTCTTACAGTGAAAGGTGATACAGCAGGTAGCCCTCTGCGAGCGGCCATGGTTCGCGTGGGTGCGGAGAGAGACCGGATCGGGAAGGCGTTAGCGACACGATGTACACACATCAGGTGCCTGTGGGGAAGAGCTACAGTAGAGCTTCAAGTGGGTAGTGGGGGTTTCATGCATATACACGGACTACAGCAGGTTGCACGTGGAGCGGAGAGTGACGACTTTCGTCAACGATTTTCGTTGAGTTGTGCTGTTCCATGTTTGCATCGTTTGCATCGTTTGCATCGTTTGCTTCGCTTGCTTCGTTTGCTTCGTTTGCTTGCGACTGTGCTTTTCTGTTGTCGCTCAGAGCGATCGTCTGTGACTCCTCTCCATCTCCTCTTAGCTCTTTGGCGAAAGACATTGGATTATGACAACTCTCTTCATATGTCTATTCGGTCGATCGAACTGTAAATCAACGCTGTCGATAGCAGTCGCTGGCCTGAAAAGGAAGGTGTCCGCGACGTGGTGCGCGACGCCCAGCTCCACCCACTCGTCCAATCGCCGTACATTGCAAGCATTGCGCCGTCGTGATGGCGGCGGAGTCTTGTCCTTGCTATAAAGAACAACTACTAGGTGACAAGGTGCCAAGATGCCATATCTCATCTCACACCTTCACTCGCCAGCTGTACACGCCGTGATCCTGTCCCAGTTTTTGAATCCAAGTTAGTGTCGCGGAACGCCTCGAACCAAGGACAGGACAGACAAAAAGCCAGCAAACATGTCTTCAGACCTTTTCGTCAAGCTAACGGCACCGAATGGACGAGGGTATGAGCAGCCGCTCGGTCTGTTCATCAACAACGAATTCGTCCGCTGCTCCCACGGCCGCACCATAACATCAATAGACCCAGCGTGAGCGACTGCCCCCGTTGTACCTCCACTCGCAAACTCCGTGTTTGAAGGGTCAAAGGTTGACGTTCTGACCAGGACCGAGTCGGAGATAACAACGGTGCAAGCAGCTTCAACCGACGACATCGATCGCGCTGTCAAATGCGCTCGCGCGGCGCTGAGGAGCCCGGCTTGGAAACAGCTACCTGCGACCGATAGGGGAGTCTTGATGGGGAGACTCGCTGATCTTATGGAGAAGAACGTTGAGCTGCTTGCCACCATCGATGCCTGGGACAACGGTACGCGAATCTCCTACTCACGTTGGCCAGCACTGTTCTCGACGGTGCAGTTGGACTGATTTAGTGACTGCTGTCGTATGGCAGCAACGCCTGTCCCTAAACTGTAGGGCGTCCCATGAGGGTCTGTGCTGCCTCGCAACAGACACAGGGTTATGAAGAGCCCAGTGTCTGGGGTCTACATTGCTCGCACAGCCATCCTCGCTGCCTTGCAATCACGGTCACTTGGATCAATCCTTCTGCGTTCCTTTTTCAAAACCACCTGTTGGGTCACCAACAAAAGACGTGCTAGAAGCGGAAATCGAGACTGACGCCGCTCCAGGCAAACCATACTCTGTCGCGCTGAGCGAGGACCTCCCGGAAGCCATCGGTACGATCCGATACTACGCCGGCTGGGCTGATAAGACGTATGGGCAGACCATCTCAACAACACACAAGAAGTTCGCTTACACGCTCCGTCAGCCGATCGGTGTGGTCGGCCAGATCATCCCCTGGAACTATCCGCTCTCCATGGCGTGCTGGAAACTGGGTCCCGCGCTCGCGTGCGGCAACACCGTCGTCCTGAAAGCCGCCGAACAGACACCCCTCAGCATTCTCGTCTTCGCCACTCTGATCAAGGAAGCGGGCTTTCCTCCCGGTGTCATCAACCTCGTCAACGGATACGGAGCAGAAGCCGGCGCGGCCATAGCACGCCATCCGGATGTCGACAAGATCGCCTTCACGGGATCGACTGTAACGGCGAGGGAGATCATGAAGCTCGCGGCCGGAACCTTGAAGAACATCACGCTCGAGACGGGCGGCAAGAGTCCCTTGATCGTATTTGACGACGCCGACATCGACCAAGCGGCCAAATGGGCTCACGTCGGCATCTTCTCAAACCAGGGACAGATCTGCACCGCCACCAGCCGCTTGTTCGTGCAGGAGGGGATCTACGACGCCTTCGTCAAGCGATTCAAGGAGGTCATCAAGGAGACGAGTATTCTCGGAAACCAGTTCGAGGAGAGCACATTCCAGGGTCCGCAGGTGACGAAGCAGCAGCACGAGCGCATTCTCGAATACATCGAAAAGGGCAAATCCGAAGGCGCGACGGTCATCTACTCGGCCGATGCGGACAAGGAGAAGCCACAGAAGGGCTACTTCGTCTCGCCTACCGTCTTCGGCGACGTCAGGGACGACATGAGTATCTGTCGAGAAGAGATTTTCGGGCCCGTCGTCGTTCTCTCCAGCTTCAAGACCGAAGAGGAAGCGGTGGCGAGAGCGAACGATACAATGTACGGCCTGGGCGCCGCCGTATTCACCACCGATCTGGAGAAAGCACACAGGTACGTGATCTTGCACGCTAATCTGCGCACCGTCGGCACACAAGAGCTGTGGAAGAAATCTCCCGCGAACGCATCCGTATCACGGATCAAGCAATCCGAGTGAGCGCCAGTTCTACGCATCGCTAACGCCATCCACCACAGGGTCAGCGCGGAGATCGAAGCGGGCATGGTCTGGGTGAACAGCAGCCAAGATTGCGATCCGCGAATCCCTTTCGGCGGCGTCAAGCAGAGTGGGATCGGGAGGGAACTGGGCGAGCAAGGCCTCGAGGCGTATAGTCAGGTCAAGGCGGTGCACATCAACATGGGGAACAAGCTGTGATGTGTAGCGACCGCAACCGGGGCGCTGCGTGGGGGGTTGGTGAGCAGAGGGGATTTGGTAACGGAGGACAAAGGACAGCACAGGGGATGCACAGGAGATGACTTGAAGGATTCGACCCAGGAGCGAAGATAGCTCAACTCGAAGCGATGAGCTGGCGCTAAAAACTCCGTGTTGCATTGACTCAAAGATGCCGGTAGATGTAGACGAGGGTGATAGAGGCCCGAGACACCCGCATACAGCGAGCTGAACACCAACGCTCGGCGACTACCCTCCCTGCCTCTGCGCGCACAGTCCGTGAACCCCTCCCGCTCCCGTGCATAGGCGAATCTGCGTACGCCTTCCGCACGCACATCGCCTGTCGCCACGCCACCGCCCGTCAAACGTCAACCTGATCTCAACCCCATCGTAGTCCGCCAGAAACCAGCACCCGCCCGGTACCATTGCTTGCGCCCCGCGCTCGTATCCAATGAGCCCCGTTCCTCTGCGGAGTCGTCCACGGACGCTGCAGAAGGATACCACGTCACGGTGTCCCGATGGGCTGCTTCTAGTGCGCTTGCTTCGTTGGGGTGGCGGATGGTTGAGCATGGGCGCCGGTGGTGAGAGATTGCATAACGCGCGCGAGCCCATGTTGATCTCCTCCGTCTCGCTCCGACAGCAGGGTTGGACTAGTGCGTATACAGCCGAGCGCTTGGGGGTGCGACGCCAATCCCAGTGCGCACGACTAGTCTGAGTTGATGCAGGTACAGTGGAGAAGTCAGTGCCGGATTCGCGCAAGCATCTAAGCTCGACACGACGCCAAGGATGACGAGGCTGAGATCAACGCTGGGTGGGCATCCCTTAGCCGCATTCGGGACACGCGCCGCCCGTTTTGATCAAGAAAGCACGAGGAAGATCTTCTTCTGCAACATGACATCGGGCCACCTCACTTCCGTGCCCTCGACTCCTCCCGCCCCGGCTTCCCGGGCATTCCTGATCTCTCTCGCGGCACTGACGGCGCGATCGAACGCCCGGCTGCCGTACCTGTCCGCACATGCCCTCATCCAGTCCAGGATCTGCTCGAAATCGGCCTCGTCGATCGCCTCCACGGCCGCCATGAAGCCCGGCCAGATGATGCTGGAAGAGGGGATGTTGTATTGGGTTTTGTTGAGTTCGGAGACGAGGATGTAGGAGAGGATGGACTTGACGAGGCCTTGGAGGGCCATGCGGTGTACGTCTTTGACTTCGCGGTAGAAGTATAGGAGGAGGGCTGTGTGAAAGGCATGCGAGACGTGCGAGACTACCTGGTAGGATAGGAGTCAGCAGAGCATTCGAAAAATTCTGGGCACGTTGAACAGGATAACACCGTACGCCGGTGTTTGACAAGACGCGTGGCGGAGAGATGGCACTCATGGTTAACTGTGTCCCCTTGCGGGCGACCTATTGAGAAGACCGCTATAGTGTGTCAAGCATCACGTACCTGCTGCATAGCGGGCGATGCCGAGTTTGTCGGACTAGAGGCGTCGGAGTCGGGACTGGAGTCGTTGTCCACCAAACAATGGGTAGAGCTGATCTCTGGTTCATAGCTCCAATTGCACAACTGCTCTTCCACGACTTTGACGCGTCGATCAAAGTCCTCACGCGCGTTGACGGAAGGACTGCCGGAGGTGTTGCCGGAGTTTTGCTGTGCTTTGAACTGCCTCGCCTCGCATGCCACGAACGTGATATGCGACATGAGCACGATCAAGCTCTCAGGTAGCCCGAAATTCACGGCCATGCGCTCTCTTACTGCGGGATCGGCGTCGTGGTCCTCGAACAGCGCCTCAAACAGCGCCGGTTCCTCTGCGTGTTGCCTCTGGTGATGATAGTCGCGGAGGCTGGGCATGGCTAGAGATGGGTACTTGAGTAGGCTGTAGGCGTGCAGCCGGTCCGTGAATGGCTTGTCCCCTACATGGATTGGATACACAAAAGTAGCTTCTTCCATTACGCGGAGGTATATGAACATGGAATGTAGTAGCTGCATTTTGGAGGACCTCTGGGTGAGCGCTCGAGATGACGTGTTGATGAGTTTCTGAGCGTCGAGCAAGTACAGGCGCGCCTGCTCGAGCCTTCCGCTCGTTAGCTGTGAGAGGTGTCAGCCGGATTTTGGCGTAAGAGACCACGCTACAGTTGCAAAATACTCACACAAACGGTAACCAGAGTGAGCAAAGCCATCAGGATGGTCTTGTGTTTCGCTTTCGAGCCACTGTTCTCGTGCTTTAGACTTAGCTGCAGTCTGGAAATAGCTTCGCATTGATATTTCTCTCCGATGCCCTGGTAGAAGCCCATGTCCGATTCCGATGTCGCCATCCTGTCGAGGTGGAACGCGCTGGCGGCCAACAGAGCAGAAAGGACAGAAAGGCTAGCATTGCTAGGTTTGGTACGAAGCGCAATCTTTCCCAATGTCTTTTGTACTTCTGGTAATTGGAGACGGTGCCAGGGGAGTTACCGCCGAGACAGAGAGGGCCGACGCGTACGAAGGTGTTGATGAAGTGGTTCATTAGGAAGCTGGTCTCCGGTGATGAATCATCGATCTTGCAAAGCGAACGGTAAAACTTGGGTACCAAGTTCGGCGGGTCTTCAGTATCGTGTTCTTGCTCGATCTCTTGGACTGGCAGGTGCTGAGGGAACAACCATGACGTCGGGTTTGTGGAAACATCGTCCGTAACCGAACCAAACCAGGGGATGTGTTGAGCCAGGATGCATCAATGGTATACTGCGAAACATCCGGCCCGAACACGGTATGGGAAGGCGCAAGCATGAGATTGGAAATTTCGTGATCAAGCTGGCTTTCTGCAGGTGGCAGTGATTGGGACTCCATCGCCATGGTCGCGATCTGGTCGAGTGGCGCGGGCGCTTCCATGGACGTAACGAGGCCGTCTATATCGATGGGCCAATCCACATCGAGAGTTGGTCCCTGAGACACTAATTCGAGTCCAGCTGTAGTGGGATCAGCATGGGGTGGCAAATCGGTCACGTCGTGCGCGAGTGCCAATCTAGCAGCGACTCCAGATGAGTCCGTGGCTGCAACCACGTCCGCGTGAGCACATACGGGGGCGATGCGTTGCCGGTAAGAACGAAAGCGCCAAAAGGCCCTCGAAGAACAGTTTCGCCACCTGAGTGACAGCGCTCCTCCAGGTCGGCAGCTGTGTCCCTGTAGTTAAGGTGGTCGGCGGACTCGTGCATCAGGACACACATAGAAAGCCGTTCGGCATCTATTCGCAATCAGCACAAGCATTGAACATGGATGTTGCGTGTATCACACACCAGTAAACAGTGGCCGCCGAGTCCGCCTTCCATCCTCGGCGAGCGTATCATTGCACTCTGCACCGTCCTCAAGAGCGCCGTCACGGACGTTGTCGACACTGATCGGTCGCATCCATTGCACAAGAGCTTCATAACCACTGCATTGTAGCTTGAGTCGCTGACAGGCTCCGCATTTGGGCCTTCGTTCATCACATTTGACACGCCGTCGGCGGCAGGTTTGGCATCCGGTGAAAGTCCTAGAGCGCGTCTTTGCAGCGGGCATGCTGTCTGATCTGCATGGTGCCTATGCGGAGGAAGGATGTGAGGAAGTGAATGGGTTGTGCATCCGGTTGCATGTCATAGTGTAATGTGAGGTTGATTGAGAGGGCAGCCCTGAACCTGCCGGCGTGAGCCAAGCAGAGCCGCAGAACTTCTCCGTCCAGTCTCAGTCTATTGAGCGTCCCATTGATTTTGACTAAGCTTTACATTATGCGCTGACGGTTTCTTGATATGAAAATTAGTTGTTCAGAGATTCCATTTCGCTAATTATCTATGAATTATACATATAGAGTCAAGTCCACGAGAGCTTCGTTGTTGTGTTGTAAACATTCGAAAGTGGTAGGTTTTGGTGAGAATCCAGCGGAATCCCAAGATTTCTGACAGATTGGTCACTGCCCCGCGGTTCATGTTACATACTACTGTTACTACAACTTGGCGAGAATTCCGTCGCGGTTAAGCACAGCCAGATGTGCCGAGGTGATATCCTTGACAGTAGCACAACTACCCCACCATGTTAGCAACGCACGGTGACGCACTGATTCAGAACAAAGCTCACCCAGCCAAGCGCATCGTTATGGCGAATTCCTGGAGGAGGATCTTTATGGCCAGATCCACGCCTTGCTCGCCATTGTACTGCATTCACTTTAGCTCGCCTTCTGGACAGGCTGCGAGTGCGTTCCAGCAAGCCCAACACTTACCGCTAACCCCCAAATGGGAATCCTCCCGACGAAACAGTGCTGCGCACCCAGCGCCAACGCCTTGAAGATATCCGAGCCCTGCCGTATACCGCCGTCGACGGCAATTGCGATCTTGCCTCTTGCAATCGGAGCGCACTCTCGAAGCGTATCCAAAGTCGCTGGCACTCCATCAAGCTGCCTTCCTCCATGGTTCGAGATGACGACGCCGTCGAGTCCGTATTGTATGGCCATGTTGACATCTTCCGCCGTATTCACTACGAGAGCGTCAGCCGCTGATCAATGGGCAGATAATGTGTCCAGAACCTACCTCCTTTGAGCCAGACTTGCATCTTGGTGTTCTCTCTCAGCCAAGGTATTGCGGAGTCCCAATCCAGGCTTGCATCTGCTGCGCGTCAGCATTGATCTTAGTCGCATCTCGTCCAGCCATATCTCGAGTCCCATACCAAACACGACGTCATCGTTTTGACCTCCGAACTCGTCCTGGCCATTTGACAACAGGTTGGGAAACCTCATGCCTTCCGGCAGCATGAAGTTGTTCCTTTGCTCGTTCAAGCGTCGGCCAAGAACAGGGACGTCGACCGAGACGAAGATGGCCTTGTAGCCGGCCTCTGTTATGCCACAGCGTCAGCACAACATCAGGTTTCATTCTACTCGCAGGCTCAACTTACCCTCCGCTCTCTTTAGCAGCTGCAGTGTCGTCCCTCGGTCTTTCAGCACACAAACCTGCATAAAGTATGGGTTCCCTAACCCTTGAGCCGCAACGTCCTCGAGCGAACTGGTGGCATACGATGACAACCCCATGCAGATCCCGGCTTTTGCGGCGGCTCTCGAAGTGGCGACCTCGCCCTCAGGGTGAGCTAGACCGTGCATGGCGGCGGGACTGAAGCCCAGAGGAAATGGCACCTGCCACAGGTCTCGTCAGTGGGTCCAATTCGAGTTGCACACCTCTCGACGCAACGGTACCTTTATGCCGAATATCTCGGTAGACATGTCAAGCTTGTCGACGTTCACGAGCACGCGGGGGCGGATTTTGAAGCGGCGGTATGCGAGTTCGTTGTCTTCCAGTCTAAATGAATGGATGTTAGAAAGGTATTTGGAGCATTACGGTGTGAGCGCTCACGCACGTTTCCATCGCCATGGCTCCATCGTTGAAGTAATCGCGGTACATCCTGGTCATGCGAGAACTTCCCTCACGCTTTAGATCATCGATTGTGAAGACCAGCGAGTCGAGGGTCTCTGCTCTGTTCGCCATTGCGAAGAAGTTGTTGGGATACGATGGCGCAAAGGAGTAAGACAGATGAAGCTATTGTGATCGCTCGATTCACAGCGCACAGTTGAGGTACGAGAACAGCGAGGTAAAGTACATGGAACACTGCTTTACTGTATAAGTTTCTCGGATGGTTCGCGGCGACCACGCCACCACGGCCACATGCCTATCGCAGCGTCCGATCTGCGGAGTGCAGCGATCCAGCCAAACTCTCCACCCGACAGCTGCATGGCTCGCGGAAGCCTGCCACATCTGGCATGCTGCACCCCACACGTCCCCGCTGTCAACTGTACTTCCCAAACGAGGCCACACGTACAAAAGTGTGCGCGTCAGGTCCACGTTCCGCGTCCAACCACACTTTCTTGTCTTGCCACCAGACGACTGCTTGCTCGGCGACCGAGAAAATCGACCATGCCCAAGATTTTTCTGTGAGTGACCCTTGCCGTGCGCTAGCCCGATCCGGTTAGCGTGAAGCAGCTCTACCCTACTTCGGACCCTGCCACCTGTACTAATCCGGAGCAACCAGAACAGGGGCTACAGGGTTCGTGGGCGGAGACATCCTTCATGCCGTCGCCACTGCTTTCCCTTCGTCTTCCATCATAGCTCTAGTTCGGGACAAGTCCAGAGCCTCCAAGATCGCAGACAAGTTCAAGAATGTCAGTCTCTGCGAGGGTGACCTGGATTCAAAGGATATTATTGCGAGGGAGGTCCAAGAGTGTGACGTTGTTATAAGTGTGCTTCACCTCACCGTGTGAAGGTCGACATCGAAGTTACTAACATTTATATTTAATAGACGCGGCGCAAGCCAAATACCTTCCCGGAGTCGAGAACATCGCAGAGGGAATCCGTCGATCGTCCCGGGACGCACCGAGTGAGCTTGACTTGTGTAAAACCGCAAGTGTTATCACAGCGTTGATCCCAAGTAGTCCACTTCATCCAGATCTCAGGCGCTAGCGTGCTCTCCGCCCCGGACATCGTCGCCAAATCTTACGGCGAAGCATCCCCAAAGTCTACGACGACCTAGATGGAGCCTCTGAGATCCACTCTCTCATCTCGAAGACGGCATCGCGAGCCGTAGATCAGTACGTGCTCCAGTTCGCGCAGCAAAACGAGGACAAAGTCCGCACAGCACTCATCTTCCCACCCATCATCTACGGGCAAGGCCGAGGGCTGGGCAACTCGCGCAGCATCCAGATCCCGGACCTGTGCAAGTCGGCGATCGGAACGGGGAGAGCGTGTACGTGGGCAAGGGCGAGGCGAGATGGGGTAACGTGCACATCTCCGACCTTGCCGATCTCGCCGTAAAGTTGGTCCGTGCCGCCCTCTCCGACCCGTCTTCTGCCTCGTTATGGAACCAAAATGGGCTGTATCTGGTCCAGACGGGCGAGATCGTAAGTTTTCTTCCAAATCTTCCGAACATGGAGCTAGAAACGCGCCGCTAACATCTTTGTAGACGTGGAAGGAGATCGCTGAACACATCGGCAAAGCTGCGGAGGGATCTGGGAAGAAGGCAGGAGTCAAGTCTGTCAGTGCTGAGGAAGCGGATAAACTGTTTCCGCATGGAAGCGTGCTGTTTGGGACTAACGCTAGGGGAAGTCGAGTAGGGCTTCCGAACACCTTGGGTGGACCACTGCGCAGCATAGTCTGGAAGACGAGATTCCGTTGACGTTTGACCGGGAGTTGAAGGCTTCGTCGCGGTAGGAACATGATCGGTGCCCTCGGATTTCTGGACAATCCCTGAATTGAGCGCTGTGAGAGAGCAGCAGTCATTCTTACTTCCAGATGGAGTCAAAGTATGCAGGCCCGGCTAGGCTTTGCTCGACCGTCGCTCTTGATCGTAGTTGGGGAATCCGAAGGGGTTGATGTGGGAAGTGCCCCTGGATGGCGCGCAAACGTGCCGTCTACCTTCCCAAGATCGCCAAATCTTCGTTGAGTACGGAGCTACAGACGATATAGAACACAAGCAGTTGTTGACCTGTAACGATGTGGAAAAATAAAAGTTCAAAGGTCATAACTGGAGTATTCAACTGTTTACTCGATTGCACAAAAGACCTAGCTAAGCATACAGTCGTACACTCACTGTTCTTCAGTCCACTTGTCGACCACACCATCATCAATCTTGCAAACGGGTTGAACTTCCCATACCACTTCGTCTTAGCTAAGACCAGCATCTCTGTAGCTTCGACAATGTCCAATCCCGTGAGTAAGTCAATCTCTCTTGCATCTCTCCACCAATTCTCACCCCTAGCAACGGCGAAACGGTGACCGATCCCCAAGACCACGAAGATAGGAATCCCAATGTAAGAAGTCAGGAAGGTGCTCAACGTTCCAGTTGTCCGCCACGAAGACCTTGAGACCGTCGACCATCATGATGACGAAGAAGAAGAAGACACCGCAGAACCAAGCGGCGTAGGGCAGGAAATCGGAGCGGTATGGAAGCTCGTCGACGCCTTGCGCGAAAGTGACGTGCCGGAACCGCAGGGAAGATGATGCAAATTGCGAGCCAGCTCTGCAACCAGCCGGTGTTGAGGAGGGTTCACGAACGAATTGAAGACGACCGCGCTAGAGCTGGCCGCGGTTCAGGTAGGCGAGAAGGAGAACGACGCACGGACAGCGATCGAGTAGTACGGGATACCGCTCTTCGTGCACTTGGAGAGGAACTTGGATGCATTACCCACGACGGTCATGGAGTAGAGCGCTCGGCTGGAGAGGTAGAGGTACGGATTTGCTGCTGACCATGCTGAAGTAATAATGACAGCGTTGATGGCGGACCCTGATCCCCTGATACCGACGAGTTTGGTTGCGATGGCCCAAGGTGACGATCACGCTCAGCTGCCTCCGCCGAGAAGGCTGTGGTTGTTGCCCGAGACGATAAGGCCGAAGCAAAAGACGCCCGAAACGTAGAAGATGACGAGACCTGCTCGAGAGGTCAGCACAGAGTCTAGGGAGCTGCAACACATGGTAGATAGTTGAGGTATAGACAAGCTTATGGTAGAAATCGCGTCTCGATGCGGTCGGCACGTAGGGTCTCGGATTTTGCATTCCTCCCGCCGTGACGACCATGACCTCGGGAGGGAATACGAATGCAAACGATGAGAAGGTGACAGTGTCCACAAACGCGCAAAATCTTCCACGATGTTGGTGTGGAATCAGGAGCAAAGAGCCAGCCTATATCGCTCTCGAGCGTCGTGTCGAAACGGAGCAATTCTAGTGCAGCACGGAAACAGAGCTAGTTCCAGAACGCCAACTCCCTCGCCGCGAGCTGCATGTATCTGGGGCGTGTGGCGGAAGATCAAACACCGGCATGGGAGTACTTTGATCCTCATGCAGATATGTACGTTATCCTGTCGAATGAGCTGTTGCGCTCAGGGCTCTGGCTTAACAGGCATGTTTAGAGTGATGGTGGGCTAATCATTGAGGCTATACGTGCAGCCATGTCCACGTTTCACAACAGTTTTAACGGGTTAGCGCACCTTAGACAAGCTTGCCCCGATTAACTGCTGATGTCTTACAGTCTTGTCTGCATTGAATTCTCTGGCGACGACACCATTTGGCTTGCGGGAGTGCTTTACGCTTCGGACGAGTGCCCCGGTTTGCTGGAGAGGACTGCAAGAGGGAGAACCTATGACCTTCATGGTTGAAAGATTGGAGGGATGGTAGTTGGGCGGGTGTGGACAGAAGAGGTGTCCAGAGTCAGCATGCTATAGAAGTAGAGAAGGAAGAGGCAGAAGGGAGGACTTGCCGTATCTGGAATGTTTCCGCTGTTGTTTTCAAAAGTCGTCTTTGCAGCGATACTAGCGAACAGAGTGATTGAAGGATTATGTTAGGACACCTCGGGGTGAAACAAAAGATGGCAATACAAGGTGAAGAATTGGAGGGGACTAGCTATGAGGAAAAGCTTCCTGGTTCGTGTTGGGGTCATTTGTCGATGGTGCTTGGTAACGGTTCAGATTCGGGCTAAGGCTCCATATATGTACCTGAGCCGCGCGGCCCTTTACGGTATCGTTGCGTACGCTCACGTCGAGTGGTGTGTGCAGAAAACCATGCATTAGGATCATATTTGTGGCGTCGTATCAGCATCAGTTTGAACATCAGGTGTGAGAGAAAGCTGCAGAGCAGTAGGGGTTTGATGCTTGGTACAGCTTGGGGCAAGGTTTGAGAAGCGGGATAGAAGATTGTTGCCACGATCCCAACGACACCGTTTCCCATCACACGCCTTGCATATTATCCTTGTCCTATTTGCATCGTAGTCCAGTGATCACGATGGATCAGGCCGGGGTCTAGTTCATAGTCGAGTGACTGAGATCCATGGACACGCATAGAGGTTGTTCGTGGCATCTAACATAGCGAAGCGCGTCTTTCTAGAGCATATCTAATCCCCAACTTTTTTCCATCCACTCTTTCGTCTTCTTCTATACATCTTATTGCTTCTTGTGTACGGTGGCCAGCTTGCTGCGAACTGGCACGTTTACATTCTGTCCTGGCTTTGGGAAGCCGGACGGGTTTACGCCCTTGCGGAAGATGAGCGTGTGCTATTAACATAACGTTAGCAAAGTCCAAAAGTTTATGGAAAGCCATGTTAGGTAAAGCGAATGGCGCCGACTTACACTGGAGCCACCAAAGTGGAACATTCCGGTGCACTGGCCCTTCTTGACGTGGTCGCCTTCTTTCACGGTGATCTCACACGTGCTGACTTCATCCATGCCGATGCCGATAAAGCACATGAGGCCAATGTCTGGGTTGTCTGCTTCCATGAAAATGATGGCTCTGTCAAGATGTCAGCACCTCCAGAAGCGCGTTCATGCCAGTTGTGAAAAGATTACCTAGTAGCCAAATGTGCAATGTAAGATTGACTGCTCGTCAAGCCAGCCTTCGACTCAGCCGCATCGTTCGTCATGAAGATGGCGGAACTGATCTTCTCCGAGAAGTACGTGCCATCAGCCACAAATGCCTTTTTGATCGTACCGCTAACGGGTGCGTGCCAGCGATGGTAGCTGAGCGCAGAGAGGAAAGCCTGGTAGACTGTGCCGCCGACAAACTGGGGCGCGAGGTCGTCGCCGGCCATCATGTCTGAGAGGGAGTACTTGTTACCTTTTGTCCAGAATTCATCAACGAGTTTGATGTTGTGCTGAACGTTGAAGGGTCTGGGTGGCGCGAATTAGCAATGCGGAAGTTGTGGGTTGAAAACGAGGGGCTGACTTTGACTCGCATGCGTTGACGATGACGCTGTCGTCGTCAGGGTCGGCAGTCTCACGGTAGCCGTCCGCTAGCTCGCGGGTGAAGAACTCTGAACAGATGTCAGCCCAGTGAAGAAACCGCGAAAGTAGTATTAGTTACCGTCCCAAGATTTGTAACCAAAAGTCTCGTGGTTGGGATCGCACTTGAAGCAATCATGGAACTGGAGTTGCGATCCTGGACCGGTAGCCTCATTTGCCACCGTGCAGACATCATTGATAGCGGTCTTACCGAACCAGCCAGTTTTGTTTTTGTGAAGGACTTTGGCGCTCTCGGGGACTATAAGCAGTGTGAGCGATACTGCGACGAGTTCCTAGGAAAGAAATCACATGATACCTTTAGGAATCTACCCCACTCGTTAAGTACCTTCTTCATCCCTGCATTGAAGTCGCCTGCAACAGGTTGAGCTCGGACTTGTCAAGAAATGGATTCATGTCACTCACTGTCGAGAAAGAGCGCGTAGCCGGACGGCGTCGCCATGGGCCAGTCGAGGGTGGCCTGGAGTCGTATAAGCCAACGTCTTGAAAGACAGCTACTTTCGTGTTCGTCTGCGATACCACTCACATTCATCGGTACTCCCACTAACCCAACTTGCGCCTGATGCTCCGTGAAATGCGGTCCTTGCCTCATGATGTGATTCAACACCTGCAAAAGGTGGTCAAAGTCGCGGATCTGCTTGTGGCCTGCAGGATCTAACTTGTATGGTCTGGCCCTGTAAGTAGATGTCATCACGAAGCATTACCAGAATCCTTCTTACCCTCTGTTCGGGATCTCCTCGAACATTGCAGTTGCGAGCATTCTCAGCTTCGTAGAGCTCTTAACCATATCGCCGAATTCCTTCAGCACAGGGTTGAGCTCCTGCGGATTGTTGTCGACGTGCTTCACTTGCTCGCTGAGCCAATTGTTGTGGATACGATGGTCAGCGGGCATCCATCCACCGATTCTGGTATCCTAAGTTAGTAGGTGAACTTGTCGAACGCGTCATGTTCCTCACCTCTGACGTTGGTGCTCATCAGGAATATCATGGTGGATCTCGTGTGGTACGTCGGTCTTAGGCATTTTTGGCGGCTTTTCGAGTCGTGTTTACAGTGTAGAGTGTATTGAATGATGGAGTAGAATGGAGCCCCTAACGCATGGGGATGTAAACTCTTATAACAACTACCAGTCTACAAAACATGTAGATGCCGATATTGCATTGGAATGACGATAACGGTGACGTATAACGTGCCGATCAGAATCGAAGCTTTGAGTTAAGCGTTGCCAAGTTTCTAACATGACGCCGTCCCCTCGCCCATGTGAGCAGCACAGCCGTCCAAAATTTATCCAAGGATTCGCGTATCTATGTCTCTATCGGCGATGCTCGGGTTCCTGCGTGCTCCTGCTGTGGAACTCTGACCCCAATCTACGCATTCGTTAGAGAACACACTCAAACGTGAAACCCGCCGGCATGTGCTCACGACCCCGCATCTTGGCGGATTTGTGTAGGGACCACAACCGTCGCGGAGGCAGCGCGTCGGTTGACGCACGTGCAGCACTTGTAGGATCTTCGCACCTCATTTAGCCAAGTTGTCGGAGCTTAGTCCTACAAGCTGACCGATGTGGGGACAGATATCCTACAAGTTCGGCGCATCCTGTAGCGCATGTTTTTCCGATCGCATCCCGAGGCTCGTATCCACAACACTCGGTTCTACGTCTCTACAAAGCCATCTCATCAATCGGCATCGTTGTACATTACTACGCGTTCTGTATGCCTTCGCTCGTCCAGGGGATCTGCACCAACAGCAAGCGACGACATGCTATGTCACGACACGGGATCTGCGTGCTAGACATCGTGCATTGCATTCGCTCCTTCCCTCCTTGAACATCGTTTGCCCGTACCGCCACGCCCCTCTGTCCATTTTCGTTTCAATGGAGAAAACTCTCGTCGCGGACTCACTCTCGCTCCCTTTTCGCGTCCTGCGCGCACCTCGAAGGATATTGACACCACCAGGCAGCAAGCATGAGTGTCGACGAGATCCCCAGTCAATGTTGACAACATTCCCCGCTTCTGCGCCTGACGACGGCAACCATCGCGCGCAATGGCAGCAGCTCCTCTCCCGACTCACGCCCGAAGCACGCCAGCAGATTGAAGGGTTCCGGACAATCGTAGGTCGCAATGGAAAGTGGATACTTGATCAATACGCGACCGTCAAAAAGCTGTGGGACGAACACCTGCCCGGCACGAGCCTCGATGAGTTTCTCGGCGGCACCAACGTCCTCCAAGCTGTCGCGCAATGCCAGAAGCTTGGCCGAGATGGAAAGACCGCCGCGAAAAAGCTCCATGAGGGCCCCTGGAAGCTGGATCACTTGACACTAGTCCAAAACTTCGAAGCCGATATGGCTACATCAACCCGCTTCCTGCAGCTTCTGGTCGACTTCTCGAAGCTGACAGAAAACTTCGATCTGGCCCTAGCGTTCATTTGCAAGGCACGGGACCTCCGTACGAAAAGCATTGGGTTGCATCGAGGCACGCACCGGGACAAACCTTGGCAGCCATCGGACGTTAGCACTGGTATTGCTACCTTCAAAGTTCAGCTCAATGTCCCCTCCAAGCGCAAACGGAAACACTTTGAGGAAAGTGGAGATGCTAAGTGGGCCGCATCGGAGGGGCTACGATTAGAGAACAAGCGCAGACAATGGGACATCAAGGATGCTGGACTGGTACAAGAGGCAGAGGATACTGAGCTGATGCAAGAGGCAGATACTGTGCAAGCGCAAGAGGCCGATCAGAAGCCCAACGGCCCCATCACAATTCCAAGGTCGCCGTCTGTCGAGATGGGTCGGGGTAAGATCGAGGGACCTATCACCCCGTCCATATCAGACTTTGCAAGCCTAGGCGGCGTGTCTGATGATGACGATGAGGACGAGGATGAGAACGAGTACGAGAACGAGCCCAGCACACAGCTAGGCGGAAGTTTGCCGTATCTTGGGAACGATGGAACAACAGAGGTATGTGCTCTTGTTCGTTTTCTCCCAACAGCGTTTAGCCAGCCAAGTTGCTACGGCAAGAGAATTGTTCTTCAGCCATGTGACGACCCGCTTGTCCCGAAAGTCCTTGCTCCTCCTTTGATTGTCAAACACGCCAGGTTACTTTCCTCGTTCCAGAAACATAGGCTGTTAGGCAGACTACCTGCCGACTACATTGGCCTTTCTTTTGCGCCTGCTGACCCTGCTAGTACATTGACCTGACTATCAATGACAATATCTCAGATCCAGCGGATCATGATTCAGACTCGACCTTGCTGCTTGCTATGCAATCCCTGCAAGGCGAAGGCTTGGTCTCAAGCACAGCAATCTGTGATATCCTCGCTGCTTTCGAACCTCTGTCTGATGAATGGCTGGTGCTTGGTCCTACGTATGAAGTCGACATACGTTCGCGCCTGACACTTGCTACCACCAAGGTTCTCGTCATCCTACATCACAAAATGACGACGCCGCACCACTGGACCGCTGCATACATCAAACTTTCTGAAAGCTTGATTGAGCTCTACGACCCTCTTTCCCTTGAGACGGTAAGAGAGGATGCCGTCCGACAGATTCACGTTTTACTAGAAGGACTAGGTCGTGAGTGGAATATCTACCACAATGTGAGTTTTTCCACCTGGAGCTACCATCTTGTTAGCTGACTTCGACGTGAAAGATGGCGTCGCCACGCCAGCCCAATTCCCGCGACTGCGGCATCTTCGTGCTTGTTGTCAGCATCTGCAAGCTATGGGCTATTCCAGAGCCACCGGTGATTAATGGATCATTATGGCGGAAGATTTTCAGCTCCTTGTTTGGTCCTCCACTCGAATCCGTCGACATCTTCTTCAATCCGGTCGGCCCGAAACACCACTCCCTAGCCACGTCTGCCGCGACGGGCTTGACCGAGCAACAACACATGTTGCGTGCAGCTACATCCGTATTCATGGATTCTATGCACGCTACTTCCGCAACGATTTCGTGGCTTCGGCAGATCAGCCAGCAAGTCGATGTTGTGCTGCACATCCTCTCCATTGTCGCAAAGAAGATGACGTGATCATCCACGTGCAAAAAGATACGATGAAGAGGTCGCTGCATTGGCCAAGGTCAAGGAAGCCATGTCTGCGTTACAGAATTATCAGAACCTGCTCGATGCGAGCAATGACGTGGAGGCAGCCTTGGAGGAGAAGGCCAAGGACATGGCGTCGGCACGAGGCGCAAAGTTGTTGCGCAGGGCAAAATCTCGCAGTGACAAGGTCAACAACCTTACGACCGCAGCCGAGGACGTGAAGGCCCACTGCACAGCACGCTTGATGGAGGCGGAAGAGGCACAGCGCAGTAATCTCGGCTTCTTGAGGCAGATGGCGGGGGTTTGCTGTGTCGAACTCAAGAGCTAAACCCGCAAAATTCGGCTTGAAAATGATGCGGATGTCACCGGACTGGGCAAAAAACTGGTCGAAAGCGGTCTACGAGACGGAATAGGACGGATTTGCAGATGTGGCTCGATACTGATCTTACTGCAGCTCTTGTGCAGCGCTCCAATATTTGCTTTAGTATATCGGAAAGAAGAATGTAGAATGATCGTAGCCATCGTTCCAGCGGTTCCTCAGCAGCAATTTATGCTTCTCTTGCAAGGTCGCGACACATACCATCTTGGCTGTTGAGCGTGTAGGAAGATTACAGATATTATTTCGCCCAGGCGAGCATTGCAGCAACCTTCAACGATTTTCTGACTCCTCTGCCGCCATCATCTTCATCGCGCCCATTATCAGTCCTTCGCCGTCTTTCCCTTGATGCAAACCCTACTCCATTACTCCCTCTTGACGCCCCTGAGCCCTCCTATAACCGAAGCGGTGCATATCCACCTCCTTGAGCTAGGCCTCCGTTTCTCCAGGACTCAGCTCGTATAAAATCCACATCCTACCTCTCTCTCCTCCAGGAAGTGGTAGAACATCTGACTGATAATCCAATCCGGGCCGGGAATCATCTAGCGAATCCCTTAAACCCACGCCATGTCGAAGTAGCAGAACGCACGCACCCACATGTGCTCTCTTTCGAAACTCGTCGTCCCCAAGCGCTCTTCCAGTAAGCCACGGCACTCGGCCTCTCCCGGCGGTCGAGACTGTAACTTCTCGAAGCAATCGCGGGACGGGTCCTCGATCAGTTCCCTCTCTCTCTCCCTCAAATACCCACCATCTCGTGTTTTTCTCCGGAACCATTTTGCTGGCCGTTGTGCTCACCGGCTTATCCTCGTAACGGCATCGTAGGAGAGGACTTGCTTTCCTTCAGCGGAGAGGTCGGAGGAAACAATTTTGGTTTGAAGGGTCAAGGAATTGCCGAAAAGAACGTATCCAATGCAGATGAACCTGCCTGCTCCCAGGTGGAGGGAGTGCGCAACATTGATCCGTGATGGAAGGGGCATGTACACGTCGGGTGTAGCTGCTTGGCGGTCTGGGAACAAGCCGTAACGCAGCCGTTGACGTTTTGTCGTATGTTATGCAAAGGCTTGCAACGCAACGACAGCGCGAAGCTGAGCACCAGCTCCGGTTCTCAAAGTGCGAGCAAATGGGGGATGGGGTATGGTTGGAGTGATACTCTCAACATGGCGGACCATAGACCCCGAGCTAGACTTCCCGTCCACGCTGATATCGTCAGCGACCCTCGTCGACAAGCCCAAATACTGCCTTTTGTGTTTCCTGTTTCGGCTGCGTGTACTTCTCTTGTTCAGTGCAGCAGGTAACATGTCTCTACAATGCTAAAAAAGCCCGGCCTCGGAGTGTCTCGGAATTGAAAAGACTGTAGACGTTTTCAACCATTTTGAAGAAAAGGACGAGCGCGGGTCTCACCCTCGCTGTTCTTGGCTCAAATATCCGCGCCTCTACTCGCGAGCAATTTAAGTTTTCCTGGCTGGGTAGACGTTCGGTCATAGTGGAGCATTGAATCAAGAGTAGGGGTTGTCCATCTCCAACACAGTAGCGATATTCTGATTCCATACTGGAAATCCCTTGTGCAATAATGCTTGATGGGACTGTTTGCATCTCATCCTGGCGAAAATGGATGATGAATTCCTGTCTGAGCTGGAGAGGGGATAGTCACTAAGCCTGACATGGCCGAGGAGGGATGGCCGGAGAAGCGCTCAAACAACCGAATCCGCAAAACTCCGATTCTGTAACCCAGGCGTGTCCTGCGGTAGGACAGTGTTGTTGTGGTGCGCTGATTCCCGCATTTGATGATCAACTGTGATGCCGCTTCTATAGTATTGTTGGTGCAAATGTTGTGCGTTAGCTCTATCAAGTCACACCTTCTTCGGTTCCTAGGCTTGTGGACTTGTGAACTGGCTCCAGCGCTCTATACGTGGACTGGACCTTGTCGAAAGAGCCTCTTAGTGAGTTCGAGCACCGCTGCCGTGCCCTCGCCTGCGTTGGCAGGCTCGCGTCCCTCGGTCTTTCCACGGGCGGATATCGCGAGAAGAGTGAGTAGCTCCTTCACGTCGGGATCTGGAACTCCATTACCATAATCCTAGCCGCCAACTGTAGGTAAAGATGTAAGGACTCTTGACGGGGGTTGCTGGAGTATCGTGATTGCGTGGCTCTGGACTTGACTTTTGATGTGTAGAAATCGTTTTTCTGTTTGGGCATGGAAGCGAGAGGAACGTACGCGCAACCGGTTGCGTAGTGGCTGCTGTTGTAGCGGGATGTGCTGACCGAGTAGTCCGTTCTGTCTAACGGCGCCTCCACCAAGATTCGCTTGATTGTAGGCTTTCTTGTTAAGATCTCTCGAAGTTGGGGCTTTGCTACTCGTCATGTTCGCGGACGAGTCGAAGCAAACAGAGACAACCGGGTCATTCTTTTGCAATGTAGCAATCAGTATATCCGCCTCTTCTTCTCTCATCTCTTTCCAAAGCTTGACTCTCCGTTGTTGCTTTGGTTCAAGGAGATCGGACATCTTGCGCTTGGTCATGGTCATGTTGACGGTCATAGCCTGTGGATTCATTAGCGATGCCCTGCAGACGGTCATTATGAACCTACCCACGATAATAGCCACAGTGGTGTTGGGAATATACGTTCGTTGGCATGGCTTCTGTGCAGAGACAGACGGACAGAAGAAACAACAAAGGAGCTGCAAGTGCTAGTTGCTATGCCCTAACCTGTAGCTGCCGCTGTTGTTACACAGCGCACAACGCTACGCATGATGCGCAGAGAATGGAAGAATATGGGTGAGCAAGCGCTCGTAATGCTCCTACCTGACTGGAGCTACCTCGGGCATTCTACGATGGAGTCAATTCTGGACGCGATGGGCCACACCGCGTCGTGTTGTGTGAAGGCTGCGAAACACTGGCATGTGTAACGTTACTCGAGACGGAAGTGTGTTGCATCGCCCGTCTTCCCGTCTACTTTCTTGTAGGCCGAGTGACTCTGACCGTTTGCTCCGGTTGTCGCACGCGGTACACTGTACGGACTGTAGGTCTTGTCGTCGCTGACACGCGTCGAGTAGTAAGAGGCATGGAGCAGCTACCGTCATAGTCACAGTAAGAGATTGTAACATACATACGTTGCCTTGACAGCCTCTGAATCTAATGTGGGGAGCGTGCCAGACGGATGCCCGAACAGAGTCGCAGATCCTCCACACTACCACAACATAGATTTCAACATTGTTCCACCCTCCGCGTCCCGTATTCAGTATTCCACACCCTACACAGTTGACACCCCAAACCCTCTAACGTTCTTCCTCATTCATCGCACTCCCGAGGTACTGTTCGACGCTTCGAATCCACCGTTTCCTGCCCACAGGTTTTCCCCAAAAGCGACCACGCTAATACAGCTCCGCTTGCGGCGGCGGCCTCGGCATCGCGTTCAGCAGCCGCTCCGCTGAAGCCCACTGTCTATTCGACATCGACAGCAATGCCGACCGACGCTCGTCGACAAGCGTAGGGGTCCCCTTGTTCCAGGCGGAACATCTGCCGTCTACGCAGAGGAACTCACACCTGGCGAAGTAGCGGCCGCGTGAATTCTCGAAGCAGCGCCGGAGCACACGACCCACAACCTTTGGCAAGAAAAGTAACGCTATCGATGGGCTATCAATCGGTCGGTTCTTCCTCCTCGGTTACTGCCGCAGAACGGTGCCCCTCCTCTTTCGTGAACCCTGGGGTGTTTCCTTTTCCCCTTCGCGATTAGTGCTGGAGAGGATGCATTGTGTTATGCGTTCCTCTGAAGGCAAGAGGAGGTTGCGCTGTAGCTGCAAAAGCAGATCGAACGAACCCTAACGGCGAGGCAGGTCTTGCGAGGAGAAGGTGAAGGTTTATAGTCTGTCCGGTGGCAGGATGATTGAAGGGTTAATATAGAGTCGGTGCTACAACAGGGGCTTGGGTGACATGAAGTAGCAGTACGAGTTCAATCAAGGTTGCTTTGGCGGTGTAAACGTCGCAGGAACCGGAAGCATAGTGCGACTGTAGACGTTAGCGGAATGACGGCGGGGAATGCCAAACTAGCTCCGCAGCACAACAGCTTTCTACATGTATTTTTGGATGCGGCTCTGCGGGGAGCTCCATGCGTGCGGCGCTTCGTTTCCCCGTCCCCGAACACGGTTGAGCTGTTGTCCCTGTGCGAGTGAACGCTGTTGATTGGTTTCTGCATCCTCCCTTTGGCATAGGGCTTTTCTGCGCTATTTTTGTACTTTTGATGTGAGTTCCCTGTTTCAAGTTGAACATGATTTTACGTGTGGCTTTGCTTCGAGCTCGTCTCTCATCACACTGCAACACGTCGTCTTGCGATAACTTATCGACTGACCGCTCACGCTGAACAGTTATGTCCTGCCGCGTCCACCATTGCTGACCCGTCGAAATACATTGCGTCGTTGAGAAGCACCTCCCTCATGACTCAAACATGATGTGAGAGCATCACCAGGTGCGTCTTCGTATTACGTCTCATCTGTTCGCATTGTATCCAAGATGTGGCAGACGCGACACTGTCTCCCCCAGAATCGAGTATTAAGGTGCTCCGCACTGATTGCTTGGGAACAAGTATATACCTCTCCATCTTCTTGCCCCCTTTCAAGTCTGAGCACATACATACCGAACTAACGGTATATCAACTCCAACAACAATGTCATCTTATAGCAGCCCCTTCACTCCTGGCACCGAGCACAACGTCAATCGCCGCGATATAGCAGACCGTCAGTCACGGTCAAACAGAGAAATTGCTGAGAGATCTACGATAGCTGTTCCCATCACAGACACGTCCGAAAACCCTGTGTCAGAGAACAACATTGTAGACTCACGACCCCCTTTAGCCAATTCGTCGGTAAGGGAGCCTCGCACGCCCGTAGGTCAGGCCACGATCAAACTCACCGCCAAGCAACTGCGCGGACTCTCTCCGGAGCAACTAAGAGTCTTCACTGTTGAGCAGTTGATGAGCCTGACTCCTGGAGAAACGGAAAGACTCACCCCTGGTCAGAGACGCACCATTTTGGCCGTAGTTGCCAGCCCAATTCTTCAGGCTCTCAATCAACGTAAAGGAGCGTTCGCCCCTTCGATGAGTAGTGTCTATTCTTAATCAATCTCTCCTAACTAGTGTTGCGCGAATGCGCCAGCTCTTGCTTCAAGAGGATTCTTATCCGCAATGAAGCAGGTTGCTGCCTGCCTACTGTCTCGTCCGTGATGCTCATGAGACTCTCTTTGCTAATAGCAACACGTTTGCTCTCCAAGTATTTGGTGATTATAAGCCAGTCCGTCTCTGCAGCTGGCTTGCAGAGTACATGTCAGCAAAATCGTTCACATCGTTCCGTCAGCCAGCCCGTTGGCCCCCCGCTTGCAATGGTGGAGATGACGGCGCTAATGGCGCCGATTATGGCATCAGAAAGCCTTCCGTGTTTTGCCTCATCGTGTATCGCTCGATGGTAATCCTCTGTTTTATCTTTCTGCTCTCAACCATGCTCTTCTGGTTCGTTTATGGTTCGTCCCATATTGGCTCTCTCCGCCATTTCCGCGTCACGATCACGCAGTGACAACAAAGACCTCTGCTATTATCACGCATCTGAAACCCATAATGCTGCCCCAGCTCCAATCGCGCCTCTCGTGGGGTAAAATTTCCGCTCTCGACGACGTCTCACGGTCCATCCTTCCAAGCCAGGAACACGTCTCAGTCTCGCCATGTCAAACGGTTCAGGTGCAATGCGAACTGTACGAGAAGCCCAAGTTCGAAGAATTCTAGCTTTGATACCAGACTATACGGCACCGAACTAGCGACGAACAAACTGCTCTCTTCCAGGCATGACACAACGATTACTACACTAGTCATCATTCGAACCGGATGGAAACAGCAGATCAGCATGACAGCCACACCCAAGAGAATGATGAGCAAACAAAGAAAGTCATGCAAGCTTTAAAGCATGCGGATGCAACTTTCAGGAGCGCACGGCGAGATTCGCCGGGCAGAACAAACATATCTTTCGCTTCCCAAAGGCCTACAAAGAGCAAGAAGTCTTCCACATCATCGAAGCGCGCAGACAACGACCGCGTGGAGCGCGAACAGCGTCAGCAGTATCACAGCAAGCAGAACTACCAAAATTGCAAGCGCCGGCAGTTGATGACACCATTCAAATTCTTGGTCCAGAGCGGCTGCATAGCGGACCCGGTTTGGGAGTTTTGGTGGCGCGGTATACACTTGGCCTCTCCGCAAGATACAGACCCAAAGGATCACCATATGGACAAGGTACGCGGCCACGTGTGCTTCTGTTCTCTCTTGTTTGTTCTTGTCTTGGGGGCGTCTGCCCGGGTTTCTCTCTGCCCAAGGTTGTTGCTTTTCTTCCCCATCCTTCCGTCTTCCCTCAATCCTTCGGTCTTCTCCCTGTCTTTCTCCCCGTCCCGCATTGTTGAAATGTTCCCCGCTGCACCTCTCTTCGGAACTACCTGGAGTCTTCACCACATTGGATCGGAGCGGACTGTGACTCCCCTACGCCGGCATACTTACGGCTGTGAAGCATCCTCAGTCACCCAACCTGGCACTGCGGAAGGTCTTTCAACATCTACGATCTCCTCGGCGCTGCGAAAATCGTCTTCTCCTGGGCTTGAACGCTTCGATCACCCAACCCAGAGCTTCGAACGGTCTTTACGCCGCTGTTGTTGCCGTGATACGAACCCTCCGACATCTCCTTCCCTTCCACTACCGGAAGTGCCATGGCAGTCCGCTTTTCCAACGCAGACCGCATAGACTCTGCTTACCGACCGTAGCAGTTTGTAGCGTTGCACCGTAGCCATCAACATATTGGCTTTGGCAGTCAAAACAGAACCGTCGCCTTGATGGAGGCCACCGTTCCTTACAGCATGGTGTTCTTCCCAGTCGGATTACAGCACACTTGCTCTCCTCTCATAACCCTCTGGTCTTTCCCCTTTAATACTCTCGGTTATTTTTGTTTGCTTTGTTCCTCCAACTATCTCACCGCTTTTCGCCCCCATCGCCTATCCTCTTTTCTTCCCAGAAAGGAAAAGATTCAAGTATACCAGAACAGATGCTCTTTCTCCTCTCTCTCTCTTTCTATCTTCCTTCCTCCATTCCTTCCTTCTTCTTCTTCCTCAACACACTGCAACACGAAACCCAAACCCCTCTCGCCAACCGACCACCATGACTGACAACCCCACACAGGCTGAGTCTCAGAGCACTCGCCCTCGATTCTAGACACGAAGGCCTGCCGTGACGTGCGCGTGTTTGGATCCGAAGTCTCATGTGCGCTGTGGGAGAAACGGTGCGAGGAGGCCAACACGGCTTTCCTTTCGACGGTCTGTCATTTATGCGATCAGCTGGGGTTAGTATTGCCCGACAGGTCTGGTGCAGGGAATGCATGGATTAGAGAAGGTTTGCGGGCGCTATTCTGCTTAGCGGTCTCTCTTCCTCTTCGTTGTTTTCCCATCCAGTATTGTGGCCCCCTCCCCCCTTTCCGGCTCACTCACATAATCGAACCCTCTCCGCAGAATCCTCTAATCTTTTCCCCAACAAGTTCTTCCTAGCAAGTCATTATCAGCAGATCTGCGCCCCGACCGATCTCCCTCTTCCAGAATTTTCATGATGCGCATGAGATCCAAAAGTTGAGCCGCGCTTGGCAAGACGAGCTTGCTGAACCCACGTTCCTGAGCGAAGCGGACGATAACTAACTTCGTCTCTGGGGACCATACCATCCTGTAGCCGTTGAGGAGACTTGCGACAGTCAGCCCGTCGAATACCTCCAACCCCAAGCATTAGCCAAAGTCCAAGACCTGGTGAGGACACCATACCGTAGGCGTTTGATCCCGGGCAGGCGTGCCAGATGCGGTAGACTGCGCGCTGATAGAGAGAAAGCGCGAGCTGTTTGTGGCACTCGATGAAGACTTGTTGATGATGGGAGTTGTCGTAGGTTAGGAAGGTACGAAGTAGGATTGTAAGGATGGTCGATGGAAGTTATCGTCGCGGGTTCGATTTGGTGAGCTGTGAAGTGCTTTTCATGACCAGTCGATGAGACGGATGCTACCGTGAGGACTAAGATGTCGTCCAATGCACACAACATATATGAAAGACTGTGTCCATGGTACCGGAAAGCAAGAAGTGTTCCAGAGTGTCGCAGATATTGCGAGAGATACGCGCCGAATGCATGATGCATGATGCAGTCTTCAACGATGCGAGATAGTGCAGGGTCGAGGAGTGTCAGCACAGCGGAGTTTTTGAGCATTTAGTGAGACATGGACGCTCAGAGTAGACATGGAGATTTGAGAGTCACGAAGACTTCCGCGTTCGGAGAATCTTGTGTGGGGAGACTTCCGTTTGGGGGTCTTCCATGTTGGGAGACCTCAGTGACTCTTTTACGAGAGACGGCGCACACAACGCAAGCAGCGCAAGCAGCGTCGTCCCCTATTTTCCGCTGCCAATGATCACCCCTGCCTCTGAGCCTTGGATTAAACAGCGGACGTGTCTGTAGTCCACATTTACAGAACAAAGAGGATGGGGTGATGCAGTATAGAGACATGTAGAACGGAGACATGCAAGGCAAACGCGATGCTTCATTCTCCTTGTTCTGCAAATCACAAACCGCGAGGCTCACTATCATGCAACAGAGCCGCGTCCTGTGCCGTGTGTATACGTTTGTCCTCACTTCAGGTTCCACAAATTTGTCTTGCTCAGGTCGATATTTCTCGTCGTCGTCTTCTCTCGATACAGACACGGTCGTATTGATGGAAGAAACCAAGTACACCCGTACCAATACGAGAACACCTCCCGACAACTATGTCGTGCAACAGTTCCGCACGGATCTTTTCGAACAGAAACGGCTTAGGGAAACAGTTGAAGGCTTGGAGAATAACGACCTGGAGAAGGCTTCCACTCGCAGCAGCATCGCAGATCATCTCGAGCGGCTGCAATCATAGCTCAGACGCTCTAGTCTCGTTCAAGAGACCAATTCTGATAATGTTGATCGAGATCGCGAGTACGGCTCTTAATCACTGCGTGTACGTACCTGCATGTAAGGGGAATTCGCAAAGCCAAGCTTGTCTTGGGTTCCTTTACCCTACTACATCGACCGTGAGTCTTGGGTCTTCCACACGGCCAACCTCAGATTCTTGTCAACGAACGACATAGTGAAGGGACGTACACTGCAGAACCCAGCGAAGTGTCAATCGCTACGCCGTCTCATATGATGCCCTTCACCACCGGAAGAAAAGCAATGTCTCATGATCGAGATCCAACGTTAGCGAGGTATGAAGGGGAAAAGATGCATGGATTGAGGCAGTACCCATGTTGTGCGAACGCGAAGACGTCGCAACGGATACAGGCATAGTGATGTCCATAGCAGTTGATGGTGGAGCTAAGCCTGGAGCCTGATCGCCCTTGGACAACGCTGATTCAATGCCACGTATCTCCGTCTAACACGTACAATCCGACTTCCGCTGTTTTGAGGCGGTCAATCGGGCACATAATGATGTGGACAACGAAGTGACAATTGACGGTGCGGTGCTCTGGTCTGCTCCTTCACTTATCTCATCTGATACCCTCCTCTCTTGCCCATTCCTCATCCGGTGCCTGGTCTTTCACTTCCAGCAGATAATCATCAAACCGCTTGCTGAACCTGATGACGTGGACGATGCTCTTGAAATTGATCTGCTGTTTCTTATGTTCTGCCAGTTGCCGCGCCATCGTGATCGCACTCCGGACCTGCCTCCCGTTTAGGTCGTAGCTTGCCAGCTGCGCAAGATGCGCGCGTACATCTTCAAAGTCCACGTCTGCCTGCAAGTGGTCGAGACGATTTATGAAATTGCTCCAGGTTTGGCGACGCTGGCCCTCATTGAGGCCTGGGTAGTGAAGGGCAAGTTGGATGCGGGATTTGAAAGCTTCGTCAAAGGTGCCGACACGATTACTCGTGAGCAGGAGGATGCCATCGTAGTATTCGAGGACTCGCAGGAAAATGGACACGAGTGCGTTGCGTTCCAGATTGGCAAGGGAGCGTTGCTCCAGAAACACATCTGCCTCGTCGAGCAGGACGACACAGCCCCACGTCCGTCCTAGCTGGAATGCTGACTCGAAACACTCTTCTACCGCTCTGGGGTCTGTTCCGACGTCGCCGCAGGTCACACGATAGAGCGGCTTCTTCGCTATCTCCGCCACACTTTCCGCGGTCAAGGTCTTGCCAGTGCCTGGTCCGCCGTGTAACAACACGATCAGGCCAGTGCCCTAGCCGGCGACCACATCGGTGCCCTGGTCTGCCTCAATTTTTGCTTCAAAACAGGGTCTGAGCAGGTCACCACCGAAAGATTGTCCGAGATGGACTATGTGGTAGGTCTTCGTGTCGGTCATGTATCTCACATCCACAGTCATTTCATCGGTCTCTGATCCGACCATGTATCGTCCATTGCGGCAGCTGTAGAATACACGACCACGCTTGGGAAGGTTCTCTTTGTTGCTTGACTCACTGTACTTTAGCGGACGCAATTCGAGGTCTTCAATAGCATTGACGGGTGTGTCAAGCTCAGGCAAGACTATCTTGCTTGTCTTGGTCCCTTTGTGGAACTTTCCGTCAAAGGTGATAGCCTCAGTCTCCAAAGTCCAATGCAAGCCATCAGGTAGTTTGCTATCATCGCGAAGGACGCTCGGATCATGACTGCAGTGCAGAACGGACTGCTGCTTGACCACTAACAACCCATGCGTGTCTGGTTGTATGAGAAACCCGCCGGGCGCGAACAGGTAGGGCATATATTGAGGTGTCACTTCGCCCTGTCCGAAAAGTTGGTCCGCTTCCCGCGCCTTCTGCGCTGTTTGCTTTTTGAAGTAGTCTATCAAAAGATCGTAGTCTGGTCGGCGAAAGTCCGGGACCCCCATGGAAAGGTTCTGAAGGACATCCGGAAAGTGGTAATACATTAAATAAGGCGCTCGAAGACGACCGTCCTCGATGAAATCCGGCTCGTGATAGGCTGAGAGCTCATCGTCGGCAAGGATGCACGCGTTGAGCTCGTCACGGAGCTCAAGCGACCGGATGACTACTTCCTCACCGCTAGGCTCGGTGGGCTTGTCTTCCTCATTACTCTGCTTACCTTTCTTGGACGTTTTCCGGTTCTCCTTTGACTGGTTCTCGCTATGGTCGGCGCAACGATACTTCATATACACGAAGAACGGAATGCCAGTGTGCTTTTCTTCCCAATCACTTTCGTCGGAGATCCGCCGTCTCCCATCCAGATGATGATGATCGCTCCCATCGTATCGTACACAAACTGGTTGGTCAAGGTAGGTAGCATAGGCATGCGCACGCATACAGTAGACGCGATACAGAACCGGCCAAGGAGTTGCAAAATCCTTGTCTCCTTCTCGAGCGTGCAGAAGGTCCTGGAGGTCAGCGTTCTGCCGAGTCAAACCCTCGACCAATGCCGTTAACCGTTGCGTTTCAGTAAAAGTGTTGTTTCCATCACGCATTCTGACGGGTGCACCAGAGAAGGCCGACGTTGTATTACGCCTGGACGACGTAGCTTGACCAGGCATCTCAAGGGAAGCACCTGACGGAGAGCGACTACCTTGCCTGGAAAATGTATCATCTGGTGAGCTGGATGTATTGGAGACGTTCTGCGATATCGGCAGGGTTTCAAGGCTTCGTGGCGTCACCTGAGACGAGCAATCGGCCATTGTTCTTGGAAGTATTGTTCTGGATACCGGCGACTGATTTGCGACTTGCGGAAAAACCGCTGTGTTAGACTGATCTTGATGTAAGCATCGAAGCATGGCCGTTAAATCACCTCGCGGTTTCACTTTCGCCTGGTGGATAGATTGACAATGACCTGCTGAGTGTGCATGCTCGCCAAACACAAGATAGTGCTGTATTGACGTCGAGATCTCCAAGTCCGCTCGGGATATCGATTTTAAGGGGCTGCTCAGGTACATGTGACGCTGCATTGTGGTTGAATTTCTCGTCGAAAGAATAAATCTGTTCGAGTGAGGATGATGTCAACCCACGTGTAAGCTCAAGCAGGCTGGAGAGCACTTCAGGCGTCAAGGGATCTTTAATAAGCACGTTTCCTGTGTCATTCTACGCAATCGTTAGCCTGAAAACCCTTCCATGTGCACGCACTGTTGCAGCACACTCACCGGATCTAAGACGAAGCTGATGTCATTTTCCTTGAGGACTTTGGGAGACACCAAAGTCATACTCAAGCTTGCACATCCTGGAGTACAAGCCCTAGCCAAGGCTTTCGTCTGTGATGAAGACGTTTTTCATCCCCGTAGTCCATAGCGTCACCAGAAAGTTGCTGTATTGCATCGTGAACTTTCCACCCGACTTCATGAGCTTGCTCATTCAAATCCGTCGCCTCGTCAACTTCATTTGGATCAGCTGGACATCGAGCGACATCGGCAATCGGCTCGTCTTTGATATCTGCATTGCTATTCTTTCCGCTAATAGCGTGCATTGTTGCCGTCGCTTCACTGTCATTTGCAGATCCGTCAGGCTTGGTCAAGCAGCCCGATGTTGCCCTTGGCGTTCATGGCCGGAACAGGCCTAGGTTTTGTATACATAGGGCTGCTGCGGCCAGCATTGAAATCAAATTGATCCGTTCGTTGATGCGGTGTTTGTAGAGGTTCTGATTGCTGGTCTGGAGAAAAGACTGAGCTCGGAGCGATGCGAGATCGAAGCTCTCTGTCATCTTGTTCTTGTCTCGCCGTCACAAGTCGATTTCTGTTTTGTTGCTGGTACAGACTAGGTTGCGCCTCGTAGTCCGTTAAGGCGCCTGCTGGTGTTTTACTTGATTGCGATGTTTCATTTTTGAGGACTGTAGCAAGGAGCCTGTGATCTTTCGCTTCATGCCCCGCGGTTTCGTCTTGTGAGATGGTAGTGTTAACAGCTTTATGATGTCTTTGCTCCTGTATTTGCGCTTGTCGTGCCTCTTGGGCTTGGTTGTGCCTCTCGGGTTTGTTGCTGTAGGTTTTGCATCTGTGCTTGTTGTGCCTGTTGCGCTTGTATCAATGGTATCTGTTGCGAAAACTGTGTCATGCCATTGACGGGGACTCCATGCCCTGGTGTCCATTGAAGTTCATCTCTATATCCATACCATCACCGCTCATCAGCTGACGAAGCACCATCAATGACTGGTGCTGTCGCGCTGGTTGTAGTCGGTGTTGTGCTGCTGATTGCGGGTTAGATACTATATGACAGTCAGCTAGGATCTAGGATAGCCGTTCATCCTCTTTTTTCTATAAACATACGTTATCCTAATACCGCCCTGTATTAGAAAGCATATATAGGAACATGGGGCAGAGGTGATAGTAAGATAACGTAAACCGCGGGGAAGCCGGCTAGGTGGGGTAGCCGGCCACCTAAACGCGACCTTCTCATCTTTGTGTATTGCTACCGTCAACCATGAGTACTCCTATGCCTAGCAAGCCGGCTTATACTGAATCTGATATCTAGAGTGCACTCTCTGCCTTACGAAAAAGGACTGCGCCTCGATTCGACAAGCTACTCGTGCATATAGTGTACCTTACTAAACTCTACGCGATCGTATAGCCGGACATAATTCGCGCGCGAGAGCGCATGAAATGGAGTAGATTCTCTCGAACGCCGAAGAAAGCACATTAGTACGATAGATTACGCGTCTTATACGTACCGGTTTCCCTACCTCGCCTACGTTAGTAGTATAAATGGCCGAGGAGATCCGACGCGGTCGCGTTTAGCTATTAAAGACTTTACGATTATTACCTCGACTAATTAGTAAGAAGTAGCTTAACCGCTTTAAGACTTACTATCCTAATATCGTAAGTATCTAGACTCGTTAGATTAAAAGCGCGCGCTTTAACGCGACAAGTTATAACGCTATAAAGAAGTAGTTTAACGTAGTAATAGAGTTATTTTTATAGTACTAGTATCCTCCGAAGCGCGTCTATAATATAAACGAGTTTAACTTCGTAATTAAAGTAAGTTAGTCGTTAAGAACTTTAGTTAATATTCGTAAGGTATTTAGTTAAAAGTAAATTAAAGGCTAATAAGAGTAAATAATTATAGTCGAGTATATAAGCGCTATTAAGGAAGCTATATTACCCTTAATTATCTTTAAGGCTAAATATACTAATATAGCGTAAATACTTACTAATATACTATAAGACTAAAGGTTCTTAACTAGTAGTAATAGTTAGACGTTTAATAACTATAGTTATAAGTAACTAACTACTATTTTCGAGTTATTAATATAACTTAATAACCTTACAACGTAGCGACTACTAATTATAGATAACTATAACGTGTTTTATTACTAAGTAGCTACCCCTACTAAGCGGCTACTTCTTACTAACATCGTAACTATTATAGACTATTATAATAATACTACTATAACGTAACGCGTAATTTACTTATAATAAAGGTATACTATACCTTACTATTAAGGCTACCTAAGTAACCCCTCCTAATAGTATAAAACACGCGTCTAAGGTATATAATATCTCCCAAATAACGCTAAGACGACGACGTAACAAAAAGCTCGTATAACGCGACTATAAGCCTAACTCGAAGAAGCTAAAGAAAATAGAGGAGGAGGCGATAGTAGTACGTATACTCGAGCTAGACTCGCGAGGGATAGGCGCCATAAGGACTATAGTAAAAGAAATAGCTAATAATCTACTTACTACGCGTAGTAAAGGACCTATTAGTAAGCACTAAGTAGATAGGTTTAAGATGCGTACTAAGGAAGTTAAGCTTCGACATAGTCGTTTATACGATTATTAGTAAGCCTTAAACGAAGACGTATGCGTTATAATACTCTAGTTCGAGCTAGTTAAGAAGATAAAGGAAAAGTATAGTATCCTAGACGAAGACATATATAACTTTAATAAGTCTAGGTTTATAATAAGTATAATTAACGCTTAAATAGTCTTTATAGGCTCTAAGAAACGAAGTAATTCTAAAAGGTATAGCTAGGTAACTAGGAGTAGGTTACAATTATCTAAGGCATTTACGCTACTAGGTAAGCTATCTTACCCTTTATTATCTTTAGTAGTAAGGTCCTTATATTAAGCTAGTACGTCGGCCTACCTCGCGATTAAGTAATTAAGACTAGCGCTAATAGCTAGACGACGAATAAGCTTACTCTAAAGTAGTTAAAGTACTTTAACGCGCATATAAAGGCGCGTTAAGTAAGTATATACCGCCTACTAATTATAGACGGCTACGAGAGCTATAGTAGTTATAATTTCTATAACTACTATAAAGAATAAAAGATTATTATTCTTTGTATACCCTTATACTTGTCGCACTTATTATAGCTACTTAACGTGGGCTATTTTGCCCCCTTAAAGCGAGCGTATAACGCGGAGATTAATAGCTAGTTATAGTACTCTACTACGTAAGTTAAGAAAGAGGCCTTCTTACTAGCCTTTCGTACTACTTTCGACAAGGCGATTATAAAGGAGAATATCCTAGTAAGCTTTAGAGGCGCTAGTTTAGTTCCTTACGACCTAGAGTAAGTACTATCGAAGCTTAACGTAGTACTTTGTACGCCGACACTCGTACTATTAGAAGTTACTTCGTAGGAGTCTAAAATACTAGCTAACCTAAAGGAGATAAAGGCGTAGATAACGCTAGTTCGCGAGCGGATATAATAGTATAAAGAATCGCCTATCTCGCCTCTCCTATAAGCTATAGATTCGCTTACTAAAGGCGTAGTTATTATAGGTTATAAATTAGAGTTATAGACAAGGGAAATCGTAAGTCTTTAGAAGTCGATTAAGGCGTTAATAAAGTAGCGTAGTCGCAAAAGAAAGTATATTCGGATAGAGGAGAGCCTAATAGTAAGTAACGTATAGGATTTAATAGCCGAAAAGGATAGTAGTAGTAAGGAGGGTACTAAATAGCCTATAAAGAGGGTACGCGCGTAGAGGTACTATAGACGTTATAGTAAGACTAACTATAATACGCGTACTTATACTATAGAAATAGTAGATATAGACGATAGCGACGCTTCTAAATAGTATTATAGGCTAGAGTAGGTCTTTATATAGTGTTATAGTACGAAGGTAATAGTCTATAATAGTCGCGATATTAGTAAGGGGTAGCTACTTAGTAGGAAGTAGCCGCTCGGTAATAAAATACGTTAGTAGTTATATTACTATAAAGGTAATCGCCTTCTATATAGAAAATACGATTAACTTACTTATCTTATTACTTTATTACTCGTATATACTTTAACTACTTAATATTAGCGTCTTTACTTTATTAAAGCGCGCGCTAACTTCGGAAACTAATATTACTTTACGACTTAACTTAGGCCGTATATTACGTATAAAATAAATAGAGATATATATTTAAGTAAGAGATAAAGCGCTTACTATATATAATATCCTTAGTAAATAGAGAGGCGCTAGCCTTAAGCTTCTAAGCTTTATAATAGTACTTAATAAGTTACTTACGAAGTTAACTATTACGAATATATAACTTTATATACTTTTATAATAACCCGATTTAGATCTCTTACTACTAGATAGCTTTCCCTAGATAATACTAAATTATATAAAGTAAATATAGCGCTTAACTTAGCTATTAAAGCTACGTAGAACTTACCTTCTTTAGTAAAGTAATATATAAAGTAAATAAGTTACTTTACTAAAATAACGTATAGTAAGAACGTTATATTATAAAAGTAACTAAAAGAGTAGTAAAAGCTTCTTAATATACGAAAGGCTTAAAAGAAAGAAAAGCGAGTTATATTAAAGGGAAGGTTCGTATTTAGTACTTATAAAGTACTTAAGATAATAAAGGTAACAAAAGTAAATTTAGCTACTAAAAAGCTACGTAGACGACTACGTAAGCGTATAATTAAGGAAGTACTTAAGGATAAGGAAGATAAAGTACTTAAAAGTATATATAGCGACTTAGATTCTAACTATATCGTTATTATAATACGTAGATAGTAATTAAAGTTAAAGAGTTCGTATTTTAATAGTTAAATACTTTACTTAGCTAACTTCCTCGTAGTTTACGTTAATTATATTAAGTTATAATATCTCTTAAAGCTTAGCCTACTATGTCTATATACTTAATATACGAATTTACTTAATATATACGAGGTACTAACTACCTTAAACTTTAATACTACGTAACTCTACTAATATAAGCTTAATCGAGGACGTACTTATAAAGTTAGAATTACTAAAGCTTAGAGAATTATTTTATTATTTTAAGATAGCTAAAAATTATAGCGTTAATCGCTTTATACTATTATAAAAGTACTAAGCTATTATAACGTTATATATAGCTAATACCTTAACGCGTTAAAAGCTTAACTTATAATAAAAGCTAAAGCTTATACGCTATATAAAAGGGCTTATAAAGCGACGCCTTTAACTTATATAAGAGATAATATAAAACTTCGTAATAAATATAGCTAAGAAGCTAGTAAGTAAGAGCTAAGTTACTTACTTTATTAATAAATATAATATTTATCTTATTTTATACTAAGTAACTAGTATAAACTACGATCGCTACTAAGCTAATTTAAAGGCTAAATATAGCTTATACTTCGATTTCTTATATTTTAAAATTAAGGAGTAAGTTAAACTAAGTACTTAATTATAACTAAATATATAGTAAAACTAACTATAACTTATTAATTAATTAAGCTATCTATAATAGTAGCTAGGAAATAAAGAGATTCCTTACTTAGCTTAATAAGTTATATAACTATCTATTTAAACTAGGCGGCTATTATCTTATAATACTCCTCTTTAATTAAATTAGTTTTCTTTAGATAGTTTAAGTTAACTAATAAACCTTTAGAAATACTAACCTTAAAGAGGCTTTATAAAGCTATTAGTAACGTACCTTATAAGCGAGCTAATTATATAAGTAAGTTAGTTACTATACTAAGCTCTTACTAAAATTATAGTATCTTTATAATAATACTATATTATTTCGGATAATATAATAAACTTTAGTATTACGTCTTATATTAATACTACTCTTACTTCTTTATTATATATTTAGGCGTTATACTTTATTTCCTTATATTACTTATAACGCCTTTAAGGCTAGTTACTCTTATTAATATACGCTTTCTTTTACTCCCTTTTATATTACTATAAGCGCTAGACTCCTTTAAAGCTATTAAGCGTATATTCTCCTTAATCGTTAACTTTCTATCCTTTTATAGTCGCTTCCTTTTGCGAGATTTATATTAAGTAGTAACTTTATTAACTACTTAGAGCTCGGCAACTTACTTACGTAAAAGAATAATAAAATATATTATTACCTTAGCGCCCTTAGTAAGTCGATTAAGTAAGTTAATAATTAAAGTAAGCGAACTATTAACGTACCTTTAAATTCTCTCTTAAATTAGCTTTAATTAAGACTTAAGTTTAATAGTATTACTTAGTATTCTTAACTCCTAGGGACTATTATTAATAGTAGGGAGTATTAGCGTACGTAACTATACTTTAAGTTTTAAAACGATAGCCTTTAAATCTAATAGAATAAGGCTAGCGCCTCGGAAGTTTACTTTAATATTACTTTTAGTAATAGCTATATTAAAAGTTACTTTAAAGTATAATAAGAACTCGATTTTCGTAATATAGCTAATATAGCTACGTATAAGATCTTTAACTTAGCGCTCGTATACCTTCTTTAACGGTAAAAAATAACTTATATCTAGTAGTTATAGTAAGTATAATAAGTATAAAAGTATATAAAAAGTAACGATCTTCTTCTACTTATAAAGTTTTTAAAACTCTACTAAGTTATAACTTTTATAGCCGTCTAAAAGTAGTAGATAATAAGTACTAATAGTACGATTCTTTATATATTTATTAAAGTACTTTAGCTACTTAATACTAACTTTATTTATTATTTAGTTATTATTAGTAACTTTAATAGTTTAAGTAGAAGGAATATTATACTCCTTATACTAAGTAGAGAGGTAGTACTTACTTACGAAAATAACGAATAGTAAGATCGCTTACTTTATTACGTTAATACCTTAGATTACTATAGTCTATTTATAGTTACTTAATTAAACCTACTTTAACTAGTTCCGCCTTTTAGAGCCTATAATAACTACTCTTATAAAGATAGCGCCTATTATAAAGCTAGATTTATCGAAGTTATATAAGTCTTCGTTAGTAATATTATACTTAGCCTTCGTATTTTCTATAAGTCAAAACTACTCTTTAATAATATTTAAATCCTTATATTTAATTCTTTTATAGTCGTACTTTTAATTAAACTTAACTTTAAGCTCTAGCTAGCGCTTAATAAAAGCGCTAGCCTAGTTTATACCGACTAGGGCTTAGTAATACTTAGTAAGCAAAGAATTAACTATAGCCTTTATAGTAGTAAGTTAAGGTAAAAACCCTCGAGTATTTAAGTTTAATATATATTAAACTATTACCGTTTCTTTTATCTTTATAAGTTTTATTAAATTAGGCTTATAATTACGTCGAGAAGTAATTTTAGTAAGTTAGTTACTAAGAGTACTTTAGGATATATTATAAAGCTTTATAGCGCGTTACTAGCTTAAAGTCGCGTTTTACTTAATAACTTAAAGAGTTAGTTATATTTTACTTTTAGTCGAAGGTAATTATATATTAGTATATTAAGGTATAATAAATATAGTAAGAGTTTAGTATAAGCTTAATATAGTAACTAGCTCGCCTATATAACCGGCTCGCTCGTAGGGTACGTTACGTATCTTAAATAAGAGAAAAAATAGTATAATTATCTCCTTTAAGTATAATAAGTAATTTAATAGTAAACTTTAGCTCCTCTTAAACTATTAACTTAAAAGGGTCGCTACTAATAAGGTACTAATAGCTTATATCTCTTAAGAGTAATATAAGTTATTATAATTACTTTAAGTAAGTATATATTACTATATATTTAGTATCTATAGTAAAGGTTACTATTAACTTCTACTTTTTACTTATTTAGCTAATTAGCCTTCCTTTAAGTATAAATATATTACTAAGGATAAAGATCCTATCTCGTTTATTTATTATATAGTTAAAGTTAAAAAAGCTAGTTAAATATTAGTCTTAATATACTCTTAAAATAATTACTAAGTTAGTATTTAATCTTAGGTACCTTAAAATTCCCTTAGCTACCTTAATATAAAACTCTACTAGATCTATAAGGTACTAGCTTAGTTTACTTAAAGCGAAGGTAATATTAGGCCTTATTAAAATACTAAGGTAAACTATCTTTTTAATTAAATATTAGTACTTTCTTTAGTTTACTCTTATATCTTAGAGTCTAGCTAGTCTTAGTATATCGTAGCTATTTAATAGTACCTTTACTAAGTAAGCTTTATCTTTCTTTATATTATATTTAGTAAGAATATCTTTAATATAATAAAACTAATATAAACTATAAGGTAGTAAACTAAGTAAAGTAGTAAACTACTAAGACGTAACTCTTTTAGCTTTAACTACTATTTACGTACTATAATAATAATATAGTTAGAATCTAAGTCGCTATATATATTTCTAAGTACTTTATCTTCCTTATCCTTTAGCGCTTCCTCAATTAGACGCTTACGTAGTTATCTATATAGTTTTTAGTCGATAACTTTACTTTAGCTACCTTAGTTATTTCGAGTACTTTTTACGTACTAAATATAAACCTTTCCTTTAATACGACTTACTTTCCCTTCTTTCGAGTCTTTTATATATTAAGAAGTTCTTACTATTCTTTTACTTACTTACGTAATATAACGTTCTCGCTATACGTCGCTTTAAAAGCGTAAGTTATTTACTCTATATAGTACTTTATTAAAGAAGAAATATCTTACGTAACTTTAATCGCTAATTTAAGTATTATATTTACTTCGCGTAGCTTAGTACTATTTAATAAAAAGCTATTTAGTAATAAAAGGTTTAGATCGAGTTATTATAAAAGTATATAAGGTTATATATTTACTATAGTTAACTTCGTAAGTAGTTTATTAAGTACTATTATAAGGCTTAAAGGCTAGAGACTAGCGCCTTTTTACTTACTAAGAATACTATTAGCCTTAAGAGCCTTCGCTCTTACGTAGATATATATCTCTATTTATTTTATACGTAATATATAGCTAGAGTTAACTCGTAAAGTAGCGTTAGTCTCTAAAGTTAGCGCGCGCTTAAGTAGCGTAAATGCGCTAATATTAAGTAGTTAGAGTATATATAAATAATACGGTAATAAGATAAGTAAGTCGATTATATTTTCTATATAGAAAGTAATTACCTTTATAGTTATATAGTTATTATAGTCGTTTATAATTAGTATTCTTCGTATTATAAAGTCCTTTAGTTACGTTAAAGGCTCGAAGATAATAGTTAATTACTATAAATTATAACTATCGGACGTCTAGTTACTACTACTAGTTAAGAACCTTTAGTTTAAAGGCGTATATATAGGTACCTATATAGTATTAGTATATTTAGCCTTAAAGATAATTAAGGGTAATATAGCTTCCTTAGTAGTATTTATATACTCGATTATAGTTATCTACTCTTATTTACTTTTAATCTACTTTTAACTAGTTACTTCGCGTATATTAACTAACGCTCTTAATATTTAACTTACTTTAACTATAAAGTTAAACTCGTTTATATTATAGACGTACTTTAGAGGGTAGTTATACTATATAAATAGCTTCGTTATTACGTTAAACTATCTCTTTATAGCGTTATAACTTATTACGTTAAAGTATATACTTTCGATTTAATAAGCTTAAATACTTACTATCTTAAGATAGTAAGTTTTAAAGTAGTCGAGCTACTTTTCGCTAATTAGTCGAGGAAAAGGTTATAAAGTCCTTAATAGTTATATACGTTTACGTTAAATTTCTACGGCTATTTATATAACTAACGTAAGTAAAGTAAGGAAGCTAATACGTATAAGACGTATAATCTATTAAACTAACGTCTTTTCTTTCGCGTTCGAAAGGATTTATTACGATTTACGCGCTATTACGCGTAAAGTTCGTCTAGCTATATAATTACGTAAAGTATTATAAGGAATATTATATACGCTAGTAGCCTTATAAATAGAAAGGTATTACTTCTCTTTTAAGGTATAAAGTATATTCTAAATATTAGCTTTAATATAAACTAGTTTACTAGTTATAGAAGTATTTATAATAGGTAGTAGTAAAGTTAAAAGATTAGAGAGTCGCGTTTTAGTAGTTTACTACTTTACTTAGTTTACTACTCCGTAGTTTACGTTAGTTTATTTTAATTATTTTAGCTTCCTATTCCTTATAATTCTTACTTTAAGGATAAAGTTAATCTCTCTTAAGTCCTTAATCTTAAAAATAAAGGTAAAAGCCTCTTTAAACTATAAGATATTATTAATATCCTTATACGCTACTTAGATATTATTTACGTAAATAAAGAGAAGTATCTTCCTTTTTAAGTAAATTAAAAGATATAAGTCTACCTTACTTTAAACGAAGCTTAGCTTTTAAAGCTATAGTATATAGTTTTAGTTTTAGTTTCTTACTATTTACTTAAGACTATATAAACTCTTAAGAACCTTAAGTACTTAGTTAAGAGTAAGATTAATACTAAGTAGAAGTACTATATAAATCTCCTCCTTTAAGAACGACTTAGTAAAGATATTATTAACGTCTACTTAATAGTACTTTAAATCCTCGATTATAATAATAGCTAGGAAGACTCTTAAAGTATTATACTTTAAAGTAAAAGTAAAAGTATATTTAAAATTAATACTATACTTTTAAGAGAATCCTCTTACTACTAGCCTAGCCTTTAGCTTATTTAGAGATTTATTTAAGTTAAACTTAATATCGAAAACTTATTTGCTTAATATAATATTATATCCCTTTAGTAAAGTAACTATTTTAAACGTTACGTTTACTTACAAAGTATTTAGCTCCTTCTTAATAGCCTCCTTTTAGAGTTTTCCCTAAATAGGGTTATAAATAACTTCTAAATAGGTTCGTAAAATTAGGATATTTATCTTACCTTTTACTATAAAAGCGAACTTTTCCTCTACTTAATTAACCTTAAAAAGAGCGATAACTTAATTCTATTCTTCTTTTATAAGTAGAGTTATAAGAGTCTTAAAGATCTTAGTTAGCTTATAGTTAATTTCTAACTCGTCTTTATTAAGATCCCCTCTTATTTTCTTAAGTATTAGGATTTCGACGTAAGAAAAGACCTTCTTTAATAAAACTAAAGTAAAAATCTTAACGTAAGAAAATACGGTTTTTAGCTAAGTTAAAATAATTATCTCTCGCTCCTCTTATTATAGTTCTTTTAATAGAGACTCTTCCTACTAGGTTATATAAGACTCCTCTTAATTTATAGTCTTAGGAAACTCCTCCTACTATAGTATGTCCTTATAAATACTTAGTATAGGCTCTATTAGTTACTTCCTTAGTCTACTAATTAGCCTCCTTTAAGGTACTATATTTAAAGTAAATTTAACGAGTATATTAAGCTTAATATACCTTTCCTTTTTATCCTTAAAGAACTTAACTACTCTACTTATAATTATCTTTCTTATATCTAGTACTTAGAGCTTTTATTACTTAGTAGTACCTTTAATATAGCTTATAAAGACTTTAACTTTACTTTTATCTATTAGTTTATTTTATCTTAAGAATAAAGGTAGGGATTTTAGGTTTATATAAGTAATAACTTTATAACCTTAGACTCTAATATAGTCGATTAATAAGGTAATTTTAGTAAAAGCTTCCTTAAGACTAAGCTATCTACTATTAATAACTAGTCTATTAGATATAAGGTTTTTAAGGTAAATATTAGTTTATATTACTTCGAACTAAAACTTATTTAGTAGCCTTACGTCCTTAAGTATTACCCTTATATTAAACTCTATAGTCTAGTTACTTCTTTTAATAACTCTATTTTATAAAGATATTTAAGTAATAGTAAACTATAGTTAGACTCCCTCTTGTTTTTTACTTTTAAAAGACTTCCTTTAACTTAGAAGTATTATTACTTTTAATAGCCTTAAGCTTAACTTTACCCTAGAGTTTTACCTTCTTCTTTTATTACTAAAGGTAAGTAGGAGCTTTATTCCTAGTCCTTAGTCTATAGATTTAAGCTTTCCTTAAGTAGTTATTTATAATAAGAAGGAATATAATATACCCTTATTATAATAGTTCGAATAGTTTATAAATATTTATATAAACTAAGTTAAGTACTTCTAGCTTTCTTATTAAGAGAAGTCCCTTCTTATTCCTAATCTTAGTAAGTATATAGATCTTATATTAATAGCTTTTATTAATTTAAATTAGTTTAGTAAGTATTATAACCTTATATAAGTTACTAATCTTTTTAGCCTTAAGATAAGTAAGCCTTTTATACTATAGTTAGTATCTCTACTTTTAGGCTATATCTTTTACTAGTACCTTTTCGGAACTATCTATTAAATCTTTATATAGTTCTAAGAGTTATATAATATTTACTTTAACTTTTATTAGTAAATCCTTAGGTATATTAGCTAGCTAATTACTCGGCTCTTAAAGCTATATAGATTTTACCTATTAGTAGGTAATCTCATCTCGTAAATTTAATAAAATAAAACCTTAATAAGTACCTAATATAGCTTAAAACGCATATTAATTATTTAGTAAGGTAATCTTATTTATAATATAAATACCGCCTTTATACCTTACCTTTACTACGATATTTCCTTATTTATCTTTTAGGTATATACTATCTTTATCGAAGGTCCTATAGAGTCTACTCTTATATATCTTCCTTTTAAATAATAAGTTAACTTCGAGATTAGGAATATAGAGTATCTTTAATAAAAAGATTAAGTTTTTATTTTTATTTATTATCTCTACTATACCCTAGTAGTTTAAGAATAAAACTCCTCCTCCTATTATAATCTTTTATCTTAAGATATTTCGAAGTAGTCCCTTAAATAACTAGGGCTAGTTAGTTATATATAAACTTATACTAGTATTAGAGGCTTAGCTTTAATAAGGAACTTTACTTTTTACTTCCTTAGAGAAATAAGTAACCTCCTTAATAAGGTCTATAGACTTCTAATCTTAGCTTAATAAGTTTAACTCTATAGTCTAGGATCTACTTAAGGTTAAAGTTTCCTTAACTTTAAAGGCTTTATACTTTCTCTTTTCTTACTTTAAGCCTATCCTTTTTTACTTTAAGTTTATAACTTCCTTATAAAGCTTATTAATTAAGTCTATTATATCGTTATTACTCCTCTTTAGCTTAACTTAAGACCTCTTTTATTTCCTTTTATCCTTTACTATAGTCCTTATATCTTTAAGAAAAAGGTAGTTTTTTAACTAGTAGTTACTATTATAAAGATAATACTTAGCTTAATTTAGTAACTAAAATCTCCTTCTATTAGATGTCTTTTATCGTTAATACCTTTTAGTAAGAAGAGTAAATTAGCTAACCTTAGCCTTAAGAAAAGCTTCTTTCTTTTAAAGCTTAAGGATCGACTCCTTAATTAGTAGATTTATTTAAGTATTAATAGTATCCCTTACGATAGTATATTTATTTAGTAAAGCCTAGAGTAATTATTAGAGTCTCTTACTTAACTTCTTAATAGTTACTATATTTAGTTAAGTAGTAGTTACCCTCTTACTTAGCTTAGCTAGTTAAGTCTATACTTTATTTATAGTTATTTCTAAGTCTATTTTATAGTTAATAAAATCTTATAAGTACTACCTTATTATTATTTAAAGCTTATCTAAGTATTTATTCCTTAGTTTCTTTTATTTAGCTATAGCTATATTTAAGTCCTTAATTCGGTCTTAATTATCCTTATTAATATAAATAGTAATCTAGTATTTAGCTTTCGTATTAGCTTAAATATAAGATAAGAAAGTAGGAAGCTATATAGTTATTATAAACTCTTTTCCTAGAGTTAAAGATAAGATTATCGTCTATATACCCTCCTTTTCTTTTAATTTATTTCTAATAATAAACTAGATATTTTTTCTTATTAACTACTCTCTTATAAGTATAAACTATTTCTCTAAATTCCCTTTCGTAAAAATAGAAATAGACTTCTTTTTACTAAAGAATTCGTCTATTAAGCTTATCGTAGTTATTTATATAAATTAAAACGGTATAGTAAAATCGAATTAGCGCGAAAAGGAAGGTAATAAGTTAGTAGACTTTAGTATCTATAGAAGTAGGGTAGGCTTTATAATACTTAGTAAGCTTATAGTAGTAAAGAACTTTACTTAGTATAACTAGTCTTACTACTTATTATAACCCTTTTAGTTACTATGTTTTATAGTACTTAGTCTTACTACTTTATAGCTCTTCTAAGTACTAGTATACTTCTATAGGTAGTCTTACTACTTCTAGTAGCCCTTTTATATATAGGAATTATATTAGTTTTACTACTTATAGTAGCCCTTCTAATATAAGTATTAATTATATTAGTCTTACTACTTATTATAGCCCTTCTAAGTACAAAATATACTATACTTAATTAAGCGATAAGCTATTATAAACTCGGGCTTATAACTAGTTAAACTAAGTACTTAATTATAACTAAATATATAGTAAAACTAACTATAACTTATTAATTAATTAAGTTATTTATAACGGTAGCTAAGAGATAAAGAAATTCCCTACTTAACTTAATAGGTTATATAACTATTTATTCGAACTAGGTAGCTATTATCTTATAATAGAATATAATATAACGTATTTTATAAGTAAGTTAGCTACTTAAGTAAGTTAGCTACCTTACGAAACTAGAACGCCTACGTAGCAATATTACGTAATACTATAACACTTTATAGTAGTCTATAGAATAGTATATAATTATTTAGAAACGTTACTATCTTCTATATCTTTTATTTCTACTTTATAAGTACGGGAGTTATACTTAGTTTTACTATAATAATTATAATACTACTTTACGCATACTTTCTTCGTAGTCTTCTCGCCGTTATTACTACTATTACTCTCCTTAGTAGCGACTAGATTAGCTACCTTACTTACTATTAAAGTCTCCTCTATTTATACGTATTACCTTTTACGACTCTTACGCTTTATAGTTACCTTAATTACGTCTCGTAAATGCGCTATTTCTTTACGTATTAATACTATCTTATATACTATTTACTAAGCGCTCTTAGTTAGTTACTTAACTTACTTATTTAAAGAGCTTACTAGAGACCCCTAATGTTTTTATATATAATTTCGAATTAGTGTTAACTATACTTTTATTTTGCTAGCGTTACGTAGTATTTTCGCCTCTTATTTAACTATACTTAGTATAAGTAGCGTTAGCGTACGTAGCCTTATATTTAGCTTCGATAATATAGCTTCTAAGTTATATAAAACTAGCCTAGCGCCTTAAAACTCTACGTAGATATTCTCTTATATAAACGCCTTCTTAAAAGCTACTTTAAAGGTAATTAAGAAGGTTTCTTTCGTAATATAATAAACGTAACTACGTACTAAGGCTAAGATCTCGTTACTATATAGGCGCTTTAGTAGTAAGTAATAGACGACGTTAAGTAACTATAATAAGTACGAGGAATATAAAAGTATATAGAGAGCTATAATATTATTTTCCTTATAGTAATCTTAAAATTCGACCGAGTAGTAACTCTTATAACTATTAATAATAAGTAGCTTATATACCTTAATAATATAAGCCTTCGTATACGTATCGAAGTACTTAAGCTACGTAAGCGCGAGCTTATTATTAGTCTAACTAGTAAAGGAGACCTTAATAATTTAATTATAAGGTAAATCGTTAAACTAAGTTAAGATAAGAACCTTACTTACGAAGATAATAAAGAGTAAGATAATACGCCTCGTAACTTTAACGCCTTATATTAAGGTAACTTACTTGCGATCGCTAGGCTATAGTTTCTTTTATTTACTAGGTTTCTCTAAGCCTATAATAACTAGCTAAGACGATATCTTACCTATTAAAAAGCTAAATTTATTAAAATTATAAGTGTCCTTATTTAAGATATTATACTTCGCCTTTATTAACTAAATAAGCGCGAACTAGGGCTAAATAACTACTAGATCCTCGTAAGTAACTCCCTAGTAATTATATAAATAGCTTTATTACGTTCGTAACTTAAGCGTACGCTTAATAAAGTTATTAACTTAGTTCTTACTAATAGGCTTCCTATTACGTTCTCTTAGTAGTTTATTTACTATATCTTATACGTTTCCCTTTAAGAGTAGTATACTACGTAGACTCTCGTCTAATATATGCTATACTATTACTTCTTCTTTTAGTTTTATAAGGCGCTTTAATTTCGGCTCGTAGTCGCGTTAAGAGCGCTATCTAGCGCGTCGGTTTTATAGTATTAATTAGAGTATAGTATATACTACTATAGCGCGTCTCTTACTTTAAATTTACTTAGATATAATATTAGAGATAGTAAGGTATATATCTCCTTTAATATAAGTATATTATACGTTACGTTATTAAGGTATTACGTAATATTACTACGTAAGTATCCTAGTTTTGCGAGGTAGCTAACTTACTTAGGTAGCCGACTTACTTATAAAATATATTAAAACTATATTATATATATAATATAAATAAAAGGACTTTTTAATTAGTATTACTAGCTACTTTAAACGAGTATTTAGCTAATAGATATAAGATAAGAAGGAAGTTAAAGTATCTATTTAAAATAACTTACGTAAGTAAATTACCTTCTTAGCGTATATATATACTAATAAATTAATATTACTACTAAGCCTCTTATATTAGTTAACTAGTAAAGTTATATAATTAAGCTAAGTAAAAGAGATTAAGTTAAGGGATTACTTAGTATACGTTAGCTTATTACTATTAAGCTAAATAAATAACGATATAAGTCTTACTTAACTTAAATAAGTATTTAACTACTATACTAAGGCTAAAGTATAATAGTCTTACTAGTTACTTATCTTTAATAGTTATAAATCTTACGTTACTATAAATTTTATTAAATACTATAATTAAAATAAGATACTTTTAACTATACTTTCTCTCTATTTAATATATACGCTATAGCTACTTAATATATACTTATTTAAGCTTTTCTTATAAGCCTACTTTAACGAGCTTTTAACTTTCCTTTAAAGAAACTAAGAGTTACTTTTAATTAAGAAGAATAACTTCTTCCCTTTATTTTAAAAAGCGTAAATAAACTCCTTTAAGTAAATAACGATACTTAAGTCCTTTAAAGTTATAAGTATATTACTTATAAATTTAAACGTAATACTTAATAGATTTACTAATAATAGTTTAAATAAATAGAAGTTAAAAGAGAGCTCTAATATAACCTTTAATAAGTCTAATTAGCGGAAACTAAATCGTCTTATACGTTTTGTAGTAAAGGATAAGAATAATAAGAAAATATAGTAATTTAACTAATTACTCTATTATATCTTAGTTTAAAACTAACTACTTTACTATAAGATTTAAAAGCTTAAGAAGGCTTTAACTATTAAGAAAAAGTATAAAAGTATAGTAAGCCTCTTAACTTATAATAATATTAAGAGTACTATAGTAACTTAGTATTTTAATTACTAAGGAAAGTTAAGAAGGCGCGTATTTACTAAGTTATAAAAGAGCGTAAAAAGAATAAGTTATAACTTTAAAAAGTTAAGATAACTAAGCTTAAGAAAGCTACTAAATTATATAAGGAGAAAATAGCTTAAGAAAAGCGTAAGGTATAAGAGGTAGCTAAGGTAATAAGGGAAAAAGAAAAGGCTAAATAAGTAGCTATAAAAGAACGCTAAAAACAAGCTCGCGACGCGACAAAAGCTTTTTAACTATCTTAAAAGGGGAAGAAGAAAGCCTTACGTCTACTTACATAAAAGAGTAAGCGTTAGAAACGTATTATTAATACTATAGGTAATAGGGAAGCCTTAGAAGCTATATTACCTCTCCTAGCTATTACTACTTACTACGGCTATAACGTTATACTTCCAAGTAAATATAAGTAGTAAGAAGTGATCGCAAGCATTAACATAGTACTCTACTACAAAGTCTTGTAATAATAGCTATTGTGGGTAGCTCTATAGCCTTATTTCTTGTTGAGCTATTATAATGTTTCGCGTGCATTAAGTGAATCCGTACATTGAGTGCACGGACACGGTACGCTTTCTTCTTCAACGACTCTTTTTGCATAGGGAAGCGTAGCGTGGAAGCGATGTCGCTGAATGATTTCAAACACCTACTAACCTAGCATAATCCAAGCAAAACCCGCCTCATTCATAGAAATTCACTGCACTTACTTGCTTGTGGGTGTTGCTGTTGTTGCGCCAGCTTGCCTTGCTGTGGTGTGAAATAACTAGCAGCCATCGCGTTGGGATCCGGTCTCCTATGCTTTGTCCAGGCATCAGGGGAGCCGATGGGTGTGCCGGTAGCTGCTCGAAGGGCTGTACTAGAAGCCAAAACTCACTATGATGATCGCTCTCACTCAAAAGCTCGCAAAGCGCTCAGCAGCCTCTCGTCACGGATCATGTATTACGCTCTGCTCCTCCTGTTCTACCAGAGAGCACTACGGTGGTACTCCGCCGGTCGTTTCATGCACGCGGTTAAGTCTCTCTCGAAACCTTACCGTCTCGAATTTGCGGACATAGTTGAACAGATGAACGAGCGGGCCCGGTCGATCGAGCGACTTGGAGCGGCAATGGCCCATAACGAGCTTCGAACCATGTATCAGCTCGTGGGACAATGTCTTGACGAGCAGAAACATCTTCGCCACGAGCAAAGCAAGATCGCACCAGCACTCGACCACATCCAAGTACTACAAAACCAGACAGGTTCGCTGCTCCAGAATATGGAAAACCTCATGATATGTATGCCGCGCCTCGCTTACTGCTTTCAGACTGAACGCTAAATAGCCCTTAGCACATCAGACGCTAAACTCGGGTGTACTTCTGACTACCCAACGAATCACACGCGAGACTCAGATCGCTCAGATGATTGCCGCAACAGCCGTAAACTCTCTTATGAAGCCCAACGACAGTCTCCGAAGATGTCTCGCAGCGTGCCGGCGAAGGACTGGCAACTTGAACATTGATGCTTTCTGGAGAGCTTCAACGCTTGGAGATTGGAGCTTAGGGGCGGAATCGTCACTATTGCTTGTCGTTGGCGCACTGTCTGCCCGTAACGAGGTCACTGCGGCTGCCACATACATGGCCATGCTACTCAAGAGCGCCAACATACCAACCCTGTGGGCGCTAAAAGGATCCGGATCTTCAACAGCACAAGGCTCAGTGACCAATCTTTTGAGCTACCTTGCGATGCAAGCACTGCAGCTCGACCCAAATGCGATAGGCGAACGAGTGTCTGCGAGCTTCAACGCAGCTCTTGTCGCCAGTGCACAAACGGAAGAGGATTGGTCAAACATCTTGTCTGTCGCACTCTCAGCGTTCCCGCTCGTTTCCCTCATCATTGACGTTGAGATACTTGGTTCCACATCGCGCGACAGAGCAAATCTCGAGCTTCTCGTCCGCTTGCTCCAGACCTATTTTCGCAGACAAAGCACAACAGCGATCAAAGTTGCTCTACTTAGTCACCGAAAGACCCAAGTCGGGAGCTTATGGAAGAGACTCGCCAACGGTGAGCAGACGCATACGGTGTATCTTGAGAAGCTCTTGAAGTCGATACCGCCGTCTCGTAGCGCGGGAGTAACCAGTAAAGCGGTTCTTCGGCGCAAAGACGCTGTTCGATTCCAGCAACGAGCCGCGAGAAGCGTCGTTGCGTCCGCATAGTTTTGGAAGCGAACAGCTCTGCAAAGTCTCAGTTAAAGCAACCAACCTTGGATTGATTCCTGAGTGATGCTAGAAGAAAGCCCGAGGCTTGAGCAACGCCGCGTCGCTTTCCTCCTTCACTCGTTCCTCGTTACCCTAGCCTTCAAGACATCAGACCGTACATCGACAACGGAACTGAAGATACAGAAGAAATAACATAGCCGACATGTAGCTCTGAATTGCTATCGGCGCAAGTAAAGTGATCCTGTCTTGTAACAACCGGTTGCTGTCTCGGTGATAAAGGATATTACGATTTACCAGTTACCTTTGTTTACACCCTTCGGTGCAGGACTTTTTCCAGCACGTTAGTTGCGTCTTGACGATGAGATCCTGGAAAAGCATGACAATGACATTCGGATCGTGCGCTTGCCATTTCGACACGTGGCTTCTCACGTGCGGATAACGCTAGATTACTTACAATATCTGACGGAAAGGGACAATCTGATCGTTAGCGTCGGACGAGTTGTCTAAACAGTAAACGAGATGTTTGTTTCTTGTTCGAGGGTCGCGTCCAAGACTTTGTCGAATATCGATGCATAGATGGCAGAATCGCCGTGGGGATCCTAGACCTGCGCGAAGAGAACGTTGATGTGCACTCGTGACAACCTTCTCGATTTGATATAGCGTCGTTTGAGATGGGCAGCTCGAGGCGGGACCGACGGAATGTCACGGAAGCCCTGGACTCGAAAACTGAATCGACCTCTGAACGGCATGTTTTTGTATCGTTTTGGGAATGTGGAGCTTTGTTGTTGCCGAGATGACAAGGACAGGATTCAAGAACGAGCTTGTATGCGATAGATGGTAGGAAGGAACGAGCTCTCACTGATGGAAAGCCAAGCCGGAGATAATGCGGCCAGCAGCTCTTGTGATTGGCAGCCCCACACGACGCGTCGTGAAATACTTTCTCCGCGCTCACGTCACCTCTGGCTGATGGCTCAAGGCTGATGGGTGTTCGTAGCACTGAACCCATCGTGCCGGTGCTACGAGTACACATGAGCCAGACGTGACGCGAGCGCGTGCCTCCCTACTCACTCCTTCCTGATTTTATATCTCCCTGGTTAATCATGCTTCAACACACCGCCGGACGATGGAGGCATTCCTACTCTGTACCCATCATCTCGCACGCCCAGTCATGTTCCTACTAGCACCTCTTCACGACACACGCCCTAGGATACTTTCGCGTGCTTGCGAAACGCCAGACCGAAAAAGGAGGAGCTTGGAAGAGACAAAAGGGTGGGGCCATGTCAGCATGTATCAGTGTCAGCGTCAGCATTAGCATGCGAGCAGGGCGGGCACAACGGGAGAACAACGAGCGCGAGAACTAGTACAGTACCAAGGGGGTGCAGTTTCAAGCTACTACGCACAGGAAAGGATCATGGGCATGCGAGAAGGCAGTGCGACGGACCATGTACTTCGTAGCACCCTTTTCATCTGAACACAATACGAGAGGAATGCCAAAAACCAGAACAGCTTGATTGCGCACGGTGTTTGATGATGGCTAATAGTCTCCAACCGAGCGCATTCATGGAACAATACCAACCCATCGCCGCAATAGCAGAGATTTTGTGTACTTTAGCGCGACAGTCGGCCAGCGGAACCAATGTCCCATCCAACCCGCCATTCCATCATTTCCATATTCTTTTTCTTCCCCCATCTGCGAAAAAAATGAGCTTCCAGGATACTAGGTCTGGCTCCGCTGGCGCTGGCGCCAGCATGCCTACCTACATGCAATCGACTGCGGCCTCAAAAGCACGTACGTCAAGGTTCCGTATGACCTCGGGTTAGAACTCACATGATATAGGCGCTGTGGCAGGCCGCGTCGCGGGCGATCTGGAAGCGAAGAAGAAGCGGCGGACTGGCCCGACCATAGACAATGGCAAGGGCAAGGGCAAAGAGAAGGCCGTTGAGAAGGCAGGAGAAGAAGCAGAGGAAGGAGCGATGGAGGAGGCTACGGACGTAGGTGAGGAAGAGGAGATTGTAGTCCCTCCGCCGAAGGAAGTGAAAGGCAAGAATGCACCGGTTTGTCACATTTAGAAAGAGCAAGCGAGGACTGACGTAACACGAAGGATGCAGTAACCGCGACCGCAACCGAAATGGCACGGGTCGACTGTACCACGGAGATGATAGCTTCGGCTAGGTACAATAGCAGCTGCTCAGAAGCAGGTTGCTGCTCCGGTGCATTAGTCACATTCTCCGGGGTCGGAGTCAAAGCACCAGTAAGAGCACGTTGGTACACTTCGCTTCCTGGTTCTGTGCCGCTGCAGAGGGTTGTAATGGCGCGCCTAACTAGGACCGGTGAGGGAGGGTCGTCAGAGCCGCGTTCAGATTGGCAGAAACGCCAGGGGACCGCAGATAACTAGGCACTGCACAGGTCCAGCGTGCCGTAAGCCTTGTTACCTGACACTTGTGGCAATAACAGATGTTTTTCCCGGCGACGGTCCTGGAGAACGTTTTGCGCTCCGCTGGCGACACTACAGAGGAAAGCTCGCCAATCATTGACTTAATGCATTGTTGGTCGTGCTCGTTGATTCCTGATTGACATGGAATTTTTCTGGGCAGATAATGCCGGCAAGCTCGTTGATCAAGATCGTTTGAGCTTGCAGCTCCTGGAGTAGACGCTTCGTGTTACCTTCGGCTTCCTCCCATGCATCGACTAGTCGAGATCTTCCCCATCTGCCCAGTGGAAGTTGTGGGGATGGCCCGTAGTATAGAACTACGACATGTACATGTAGCCAGCCCATGCAGCCCCAGACCCAAGACCCGAGATCCGAGATCCGAGACCCAGGACACTGGATCTGGGATGCGGGCCCTACGACGCTTGTTGGCCAAGTGGTTGGCAGGCGCTATCGCATGACAATGTGTAACCTCTTTTACCCCGGACCATCACAACAACAAACAAAGTCACAACATAACCACAACACAACATAGCACAGCGCAACACCCACATCTGTCTTTAGCACATCGTGTCCATCACTAATGGCCACGGCTGCATCGTCTATACCGCCATCCCCGCCGTCCTCTACCTCCCCTGCTAGTGAGCCCGAACGTGGACGAACGCGCAAACGGAAGTGGGACATTATCGATCCGGCCGGTCAATCCAGCAAACATCCACGGATGAACAACGTACATCATCGCACGCCGGCAGCCAGTCCAGCACGAGTGCCTCACGTGTTGGACAACGTTCCAGATCTTCGCTCGGCCCCTAATCGATCATCATCCGCCTCGCCCATTCGTGCTAGCCGCTCAGTCAGCCCCAAGCGCGCGATTACGGCTCTTAAGGACAGAGGCTGCATCTACCTACTACACCCAGGTCCTGGAGTATCGGAGGATGCGAGAGTCAGAGAATTACGCGTCCGTCTGGCGAAGCTGAAGGAATTCATACCCACCGAATGGCAGGAGAGACTTGAAGCTGGGGATCCGTCAGGCATCGATGACATCGATGACACCGCAGCGTTTGGTCAACAAGGTGTATACACTGAGGATGACTGGGAGTCCATCCGTCGCATCTGTAGTGATGCGGCACTTTGTGCGGATCTACACAAGGATGAGAACGCATGGACACTCGTGGTTCAGGAAGTGTTTCGTCTGGCGCTGAGAACTGCACCGCTAGGTGACCGCTGCTTCGAATTAAATAACATGTATGTGTGCCACGCAGGTCACTGCGCCACGTCCATAACGTTGACAACGAGGAAATTGATAGATCTACCCAATCGATCGCACCTGAACATATACCACGAGCGCAACTCTCCCCTTCTACACCAACACACCTCGAACCGGTTCAAAAGAAAACCGACATGGCTCTCGCCTTTCATCCCCGGGAAGACGAAGCTTTGCGCGCCCTCCCAACCTCAATACCCGGTGGTCACGATCGCATACCCCTCAGTCACATGACCGACACGTATACGAGCAGTATACCACTCGTCTGTCCGGTAGAGATTAAAAGAGGTGGCAATACCGAAGAGGCCGATCTGCAACTCGCCGTTTGGTTGTACGGCTCACATTCGCATCTTTCTACTCTACGGGTCACTGCAACTCCCACCTTACCCATCCAGTGTGGGTGGATCGTAATGGGACATCAGTGGAAATTCAGGTTGTCGTGGATGGACGAGGAAACCGGTGGGGTACATGTTTACGGTCCTTGGCCACGGAACCAGGATCTTGGGACAGGTGGATGGTATGCGCTGTTGGCATTATTGGAGGTACTGAGGCGCATGATCGAATACTTCGCTACAGGATACTGGCAGGGGTTTGAACAGATCGTGCGGGGTGTTGTGGAAGGATCGTGACAAGCATGCAGGCGTGCTTTGTCGTAGCGGGCAGATATCTGTAAGAGATTGTGCCGCTGCCCCCTTCCCTACTGACGTTGACTGCTAGACGGCGGCACTTTCGGCAGACGCCCGGCATCAGATCCAGAGCTTCTACATCCGTCTCTCATATAGAGAGGAAACTGCTTGATGAGTGCCCCGAAGACTGTCGATAGTACTGTCTTCGAGGTAGTGCCGTTGAACGTCTTTCTATTGAACTGCAAAGGGGAGAGGGGTGTTGCTTTGCAAACTCCCAGGGCGAAACCTTCTTGACCCACACATTTCCGTCCCATCTCGCCTTCCAAGTTGGTCGACGCCCAGATCATCAGATTCAATTCCAAAACCCTACCTTGAATCATCATACGTATGACAGCTCAGGATACTCCTGGCTTTGTGACCATGGGTGATCGTCCGGATTTGTTGCTGCTTATACTGAAGCTTTTCCCTGACAGCCTTCAAGCCGGGGTAGGAATCCCTGAGACAGATCAAATCAAGGAGTCTCGTTAGGGGCTTCTTGCAACCCTGATTCATTGGAGCACACGAACAGAACCCAACCCTCTCGTGGCCGAAGACACCAAGCTCGACTGCGTTCTCGCCGATTTTGACCCCTCCACTACTTTGTCGACGTCACCGAACCTGACCAGCGGGAGACAGAAGCCAAGGGTCGAACATGGGGTCGACTGTGGAAAAGTGAAAAGTTCAACGGAACGACTCAGGCTTAATCCTTGCGACTGCATCGTTCTATGCAGGACGTTACCATGCACGACGACCGGGAGGCAAACGCCAGAGATGACGAGCGGCAGGCAGAAGCGAGGACGAATGACCAAAACCGTAGAGAGTGAAGAAGACGAAGACGATGAGCAGAGGAGTCAAGGTTCCAAGCTCAACAATTTGGGTTCGATTGTTTGGAGAAATTCTTCCTATCGCATATTCACTCAAAGACGACAAGCGAGAGACAGACGCTAGAGCAGAGGACGAAGAAGCGGGGAGTGGAAAGGACGAAGAACACAACCAAACACGCAAGCAGAATCACTCGGTTCTTCCAACAGCACTATAGTGTGGCATGACAGTTCAGATGACGAGCGAGAGACAGAAGCCAAAGAAGAGAGAGGGTACGGTTCAGTTTCTACCGACAAGACGGACTACGGCTAGCCACGCTCACGACGTAAAAACTCGATGCTTGTATCCAGCAGGGTTACTAAGCTTAGCTGCGTCACCTGTCCAACCATTGATTCGCGCCGCTTCGATGGTATTGTGGCGAGGAGGATCTTTCTGCCCAAGCTGGATCAGACGGATATAGAGGAACAGATACTTGTGATATCGAACTGGGCGGCCGTTATCATGTTCAACATGCTTCAGCAGTGGCAATTTTTCCCGTCATCACAACTTAGCCCATCCTCTGCTAATGGTTTGCAGCTCAGAAAGATGTATAGTTTCTGGAGTACGTCACTATGGATAAGACTGGGATGAGCGGAAGCCGAAGAAGAAGACAAGCATGGATTGAACAAGGATGATGATCGAAACAGCGACCAGGACATGGACGATCAACCAGCTGTCTCGGTGGCTCACGTCTAAGCTTGCGCTTGTAAGGGAAGAAGACGAAACCGTAAACCATCCAAAGACTGCAGGCCTTCGAACGCGCAAATCTATTGGCACGACCACCGTGGCCGCACATTCGCGGAGAGTGTTCCGGGCGCATGTACGAAAGACTGCCAGCTCAACACTACACCATGGCCGCGTCGAGTAATCTCTCCAGCACTCCACGCAACTTAATCGAGACTCTAGTGTGCCAACCGGTCTCGGTGATGTAGGCTTGGATTCCGCTCACATGCGAAACGCAAGCATTGCCGCCTTCTCCAAGTCAATATCCAAGATGCTCATTATCACCTATACTGACCGTCGTGTCGAAAACTTCGTTGTCATTCGAAGGACTGTCATTGGCCCCTATGGAAATCGTTTTCGTTATCTTTGTCACCCTCCAAGACGCATCTCGAGAGCATGCCGTCGCTGACAAAGCCCGACATCTAGCAATTTTTCCCAAGCTCGCTCTCAGAGTTTGCTCTTGGGCCGAATGCAGCTCTCCACTACATCGCGACGGCTACATTTATCCACGAGCCGGCCTCAATCACCAAAAGCACCTGCAAGCGCATGGGAAAGTTGCGAACGTCAACTCCAGTGGAAGTGTCGCCAAATGGAAGCTGTGCGGCCTTTTTGTATGCAAGACCGGACATGTTCACCGTTTATGTTCAAGCACACTACAAACCATCAGCTGCAATCCTTGACCATCATCTCAAACGTGCAGATGCAGAACGTTGGCAGGTCGAAAGGGAATTCTATCGACCTAGAAAGAGGTCATGTTGCACGTCGAGAACCTGGATCTGATGCCGCCGTTTGGGCTCGATACGTGCCATCACCTACAGCTCTTACACGCATTGACGCCAAGAACAGGAATGGATCCGCAGAACCCTAATCACTCCATCTCCAGTTGGATCGAAAGATCGGCAAGTCCGCGGAGCTGACTCTAGTGTCGTTTCGCGCCCTGTACTGTTCCGAATGCAGGGGTTTCTTACCGCCATGCTCCTTGTCGTCTTTGATGCAACCGCCTTATGCTCATCTCGTAGAACTATCGCGACCGAAGCGGCGCCGCGTTGTCCTTTGATGGCCGTCGGCCAGACTCGTCACTCATACGCTAGGACGCGTACACTTGGAAGAGGATGAGGGGCATGGTGCTAGCGAGCAAGACGGTAGCGCTATACATAGCAGCTTTCTGTTATCACATTGCTCTCCACCTAACACAGCACCGCGCCCAAAACTACGGATCAGTCATCTACCCTCTCCAGTTTTGCAAACATGCTGACCACTCCAAATGTATAGATGCGACTTCTGCGCCACACTCTTCAGCGTACCACTCACGTTACTGTTCAAAAACGAGCACCCTCACATGAACACTACTGCTCGGAACCACAAACATCACGGCATAGGAGTACCCGATGAATGACCCCTCTGAACTCCCTCGACAGCACCCTCACGCTCTCGCGAGCTTTCACGGCTCAGATCATCCTTAAGAGTCAGAAGGTTGGCGAGATTGGTACAAGCTCAGAACTTTCCAGAACAATCGTCGATCGGAAGCTTCAAGACAAGGAACATGCTGTTGGATAAGAGAATTACCATGTTGAGCAGCCCCATAAACGACTGCACGTCAGAAGGAAGAGTTTACTACATTGCGCCAACAGCAAAGCAGCACCAGCTTGGTTTACTGTGGTAGCAGCAACGCTAAGTTCTACCACCCCTGGTTCCAAATAATTAGTTAAGCACATTGTCACTCCGAAGTCGGAAGTCAACAATAACTGTCTGTTTCCGCTCAGTCACTGAGCGACTAGCTACGCCTTCAGTCACCACCTTTTTGTCCTATGCCCCTCGCCACAAACTGCCACCGGATGTGAAAAAGCAGGATCTCACTCAACATCGCTGTCGCAACTGCCATGACATAGGCCGCCGCGGCTTCCTCCCGATTGACGTCTCCGTTCTCGCCAACGTTACTACTGAAATGCGGTCGTTTCGCAACACCGCAGTCACTAGCAAGGCGCACACGGCTCGCATTGTCAAATGCTTGGGACATCATCCCTATCGTCTCGTGGCCACTATCGCGGTCGTGCCTGTCCCTCATCACTGACATACCCTCGAAGAAGTGCCCTCGCCGTCAGTCTCGAAGAGTCAGAAAAGAATCACTTGCCACTGTATCCCCTTCGATCGCCTGTACATCTAGTACAGCTCTCAGTTACCCTCCCCATCTACCACACACTCTCAAGACACCGAAAGTTGCTGCCTCGCCCGCTATCTCAACCAACAACGCTCTGGAAGAGCAGGCCAACGTCAACGTCCTCGCAGCAGCAATGACTGCCCCGATAATCTCAGTCAACAGAGTAACAGCTGCCACTGCTTGGAACGACACTGCTGAGATTCAGGGAGAGCACAATAGCTTCAGCAGCTTGTCCTCGCCTTCACCGGCCGTTGGGAAGGCTCCGAACGGGCAGAGTTTCACTTCCGGCATTCCACCAGTACCGGTCTCAGCGCGAAAAACCCCGGGTTCCTCGCGGCAAACCTCGCATCAGAGATAATCGCACTACAGATGTCTCTGCGAAGACATCCCTTCCCTTGTCAGACAGGTCAATTACCACACACTCCTTCGCGGAACTGTAACACTCTTCCATCCAACCGAGCAACTGGCTCATTCACCTCTGGCACGACGCCTACTGCCAGACTCAGCGCGAGCACCTCTTGCAAATTCTGCGCCGGAAGACTTGTATTACGGATATCTCTCCGGAGATGTCCTCTCCCTTCTTCAAAGGGATCTTAAATCGTCATCTTGCTCGGCTGGGCGGGCTAGCAAGTGAATCACGGGGCACGGCCTAATGCCCCTTCAAGAGCACGGGCGGCAGACTTCTACCCGCTCCTTGGAGCGCGTCAGCAGTCGAAGAACGCAGAGAACGGAGACCAGAGATGAGAGACAAGAGGAAGGGCATGCTGTACAGGAACTGGTGGGACGGGGCTTGGCGGGATCCAGCGGCGGGTGCGAAAGAAGTACGAGCGGGTTCTTGACTGTGATGTTAAATCACTGTACGTAGACAGCCTTTCTCCAAAAGCAAAGCCCATGATTTCTGGAACCTCGTATGCACAGTTTGAAAGTGAGGTGAAACATGGCCAATCGGCTTCCGCTACACTTGGGTTTCCGTTCTTCCACCTTCCATGCAATGGAAAAATGTGATGCTTCACTCACATTGCCCGAATTTCCCGGTGTCCCTTGGCTTCACCCCTTCGACGCATCCCTCCCACTTTTCTCCAAGCGCACCTCCTGAGCCGAAATCAAGGCGATCAGAGCCGGTGTGTTCATCGGACAGATGCTGCACGTTTCTCCGTCGTACCGGCCATGGTGTCGTACGGACATTATCTAGAAAATGGCGCTTTTTTGGACAGAGACTGGGCAGAAAGAGAACGCCATCGCTCTTGCTCCTCCCACTGGCTCTCATCACAACGTAGACGCTCTCACTCGCTGCTTGAAGATGCAGCGTATTCGTGATCTTGTCTTCTACTTCCAATCCAGGCTCTTCGGATCTCTAGAGCGTTCCAACTTCTTCAGACCTCTCGAGATAACCGGGATGTATTGTTATCGTCGGTGTTGCCCTGTTTTCGGCGGTGATGTGAGCGAGTAGTCGTGACTGGTACGACCAGTGAGGTAGAGACAGTTCCAAGCGCTAGCCAGCGCGAATGAGGCATGAGCGCCGTAGTACAGCGTAAAGACCCTGTACTTTGTCGAAAACGAATGTTTCACTCCCCGTAAGCTGGTCATGGATCATGACTCAGCCTATCGGCAGGATGTTCTTTTCTCAATACACCTCTCCCTCTCTACGACCTCGATCTTTTCCCCAAAGAAGTACGTCGCTGCGCATGTGGTTGTCTCCACTCGGCTTGGAGGAGATGATCCTGCGCTTACTCACTATCGCCGCGTAGATACTGACAGTCGCTTGTGGGTTGACGCTCGCATACGACCACTTTCCGTTCCTGAAGTGTGCGTGGTTGCAGGAGTCGACGTGGCCCCCATTATGGACGGAGGAGATGTCACGTTTCACTGCAGATGTTCACGGAAGTCCGTCGGTCTTTTGATCGTAACGTGCAGCCAGGCCTACCTTGAAATGTGGGATTTGGTAGATCTCGGATCATTGCTCGAGTTCTTGCATATGTGAACAAGCTGATAAAGTCGAACTCGTGCAGGTAAAAAGCTCATCTGATGGGCTGCATGTGTATGAAGTTACACGTCAGTTCACTTCCAAGATTATCGACACTAGGATCATATCAAAATTGCACAACTATTAGCAACGGTAGGAGTTTCGTTCAAAGGGAAGTTCCCATTCGACGCGTCGTACAATTCAGTGGCCCACGTCCACCAAGTCAGGTATCGTTGCGGTACGAAACCAGCGTCGTAAAGTGCAACGGGAGGCACATCAGGTTCCAGGTCATAGAGGGATAGGGAAAAGGACGGAAACAGACAGCGGGACGGAGTAATCGAGAGATCAGATCAAGGATAACGTATTTGGCGACTGTTTTTCTCTTTTTCTTCACCCATTCGTTTTGATTGCCACCTCGCTGGTTTCGAGATGTAGCTACGTAACGGAAACCTTCGCTCCCTATCTCCGCGTTATGTGGTAGCAAAGATGACCTGCATGGAGGACCGGTGTAATGCTAGAACTGCGCAACGTGCGTAAGAGTGAGTGGCCGCATCTCGTTGTTCTGCAGTGTACATATAGAAAAGCAGGGCAGGAGGGGTTAGGGGCACGAACTGAAGTTACGCTAGGAAGGCCGGGACTGCCGTTGACCAACAAACCGTCCAGCACGGTGCCAGAGCTGCATGCAGCCGTATATACAAGAGATGTGCGCTGTAACTGTTTTCGCTCCTTCGCGAGACGTGTGGAGGTCTTTCTCTTCTCGTCTTTCAGCTGCCAAACGGTGTCGTCTACCTCGATGGCGTCTTAGTGTTGGTCGGGAGGACGAAAGAAGGGACGCTTTCTCTACTCGTTTGTTTCCAATCTTGGGTGCAGAAACCCCTCGGATGACAATGCTCCTAGTCTACCTTTGCCGCCAGATGCTCTTGCCTTTTGAGCTTTCCCAGCATTAAACAGCCAAACCTCTGTGCAAGGTCCACTACTATCGAGCCGCGACATCTTTCAAGTTCTACTACCCGTTACGACCAAGGTCAGCGAAAGGATTTCCCGCCAGAACGCTAGTTTGTTGAACCGCGCTCATTAAGCTGCCTATAGCGTCTTCTTCGAGCAATCCGACTTTCTCTCTAGACTGCGATACCCCAAATGAGGATCCTACCAAATAGCACAGCTGACGGTTTCCGCACGCCCGTCGACGCATCCATCTCTCAACCTGAATACTGACAATATACGGTCCAATAGTATTCATCATGGGCTTTAGCAAGGTTAGAATACGCGCCTGGAAAGGCTCGAGCATGCCTTGACAATGCGCAAGAAACAGGATGCGCTGATCAACGAGCTAGAATTGAAGGAACCAGAGCGCAAAGGAAAACAAGTGGAAGTAGAAGGCAATTTTCATAGACGTCTCTCGAAGTTAAGAAGATCTTTTGTGGCGATTCTTATCCCCAGAGCTAGTTCACCACACTGAAAGGTAAGCTTGTCATGGGTTAACACCTCCAGCGGGAGGTCGAATCCCTCCAGACAGTACCGACGGCAGGTTTTAAATCATCGTTTTCTCCGCAGATACAGATGGGGTAAGCCTTCTTTCTCGTTCACAAAGGTGGCATGGCCACGCATGGTAAGCCATGACGCGACGACTGTAACGAATACGAACATGACCACAACAACGACAACGACTCAATATTCGTACCGTCCCTGTTTTTCGGCCACGATGGGGTCAGAGCAGCCCGTCAAGGTCAAGCGGAAAGTGGGAGGAGACTAAGTGGCGTGCTACAGGGGCAGAGATCTACAGTCCTCAATGCCCATCAGCAGACTGTAGATGGGAAGGTCCGCCTCTACGAACAGTCGTAGGAGAAGCTTGGTTGATATGGAAATACACGAGAAGGGTTGCAGCAAGCTTTGGTGGCAATCCATCAACAACAAAAGCAACAGCAACAGTTCCGAACACCAATCTAGCAGCAGCGCTACAACCTACCAAACATTCGCACTCTGTCAATCGCTTAGCAATCGAGCAGGCAGCCACGCAGTCACCAAATCGTACACCCCGCTTTAGAGATCTGAGTTATCAGTTCACATGCTCGGTCAGTTCATGTGAAAGCAACAGCGAAGCTCCAGACGCTTTAGTAAAAGATGACGGAACACGTGAAAGAACAGATGGGAATTTCCTATGCTTCTAGCAAAGCAGGTGTGAAAGATCTTACGCTATGTGACCTGCAAGCTTGTCATCTACTTCTGCTTGTTCATTTACTTCCGAACTTACAATCCGCCTCTGGCCGCTCGTTACCCGTGCTACTGCTCTCCATCGTCTAAACTCACACTCGGTCGCTACATCGCTTCTTGCCGTTGCCTTACTCCATCAGACGAGTCACCTGCGAACGTCCACGCGCGCCAGAGAACACTCACGCTCGCCGTCGATCATGAACGAGAGAACCGCTGAGGAAATCGCTGGGAAGATGAGCAGTTGCTAGAAGAGGTGCCGAGATATTCGCTAAGGGAAGAAGAAACAGAAGAGCCGCAATGTTCAAGATCCATGGAGTGAATTGCAGACTCCTACTAGCTGATCACTACCATTAGGAGGCACAGTCCATACAAACATCTCAATGACGAACAGCACTGAATCCATAGCGGCTACGGCACTGCCACTAGTGAAGACCCGCTCCGACTGCTCCCAGATCTTTGCGTTCCGGTCGATCCTCAAACACGTCTACGAAGAGCTGTCGCCATGTTCACGAACGTTGTGGTGCCACTATAATGTTGACGATAAAGATTTCTGGATCACGGTTCGCACCTTCGAAGATCAGCGCTATATGCCTATGCCCAATCAATTTCCTACTAAGGTAGTCAGCGATCGCAGCGATCTCGAGTCTTTCGTGAAAACATGAACGTCCCGACTCCGGACAGATCGGACGAATGCAGTTACTCACTGACTTCGATTTTACGATCATCTATAGACCGAAGAGCCGGAGCCCAGCCGCGGAAGCTTTCACCCGTTCGACGTGTGACGTAAGACCGCAAACATCATCTCCTCGTCTTACTTACCAGACACCAGGAAGTCGGCCGCCGCGTCGTTCGGGAAAAGTGCATTTTCATCCCTGATCTTCTGTGTGCGTGAAGTTGAACCATAGCTGAACGCCATGCATGGAGATTTTTCCATGGAGAAAATTATGGAATTCTTCTATTAAGGGTGCCGTTCATAACTCTGTTGATCCATCGAAGCGTGACATCGTAAGGGGCGTCTATCGGCAAAAATCGGTCAGGGGAGCTGATGGTACGTGTGGGCTGAAGTTTTATGCTTCTAGATAAGGTTGGCGTGACGGCGTAGGGTATCGTCAATGATCTATCAGATATCCATGGCTTCGACTTATCTTCAAGCTCTTCCGGAAGTTTCTGAGCGGTCCAAGTTCCTTTAAATGTTTCTCAGCGGGCGGTCAAAGTGTTGCTCCGTTGCTGACGGTAGCGCGAGTGGATGGTCTCAACTGCCGAAGCGCGGGCGGAAGCGAGAAAGGACGGCGTAAGCGCCATGATACAGCGTGAAGCAGCCATCTGTGGCCGGGCAAGGCAGTTGATCCAAACTCTCTGAGCTTCGGTCAATAACAAACATGTGGCGAGCTGCTACAAGTGTAAGGCCTCCTGCACCAATGGATGATGAGCACACGAACATCCGGACTGAATGCTTTGTGAGAAATCTTGCCCTTCGCGTCTACTTCGATTGGCTCATTGTTGAACCTGTCGGTTAACTCCTTCCTCTGATCAAAATCCAGACTGGAGTGGAGAAGTTGCACTTGGTTGGGCTAGCACAGTGATCCGGATGTCGTATGTCCCGCAGTATCAGGAGCAGTGCAAGCGCCGTTATGATGTGCTGTGTGACGATCAGAACTTTTTCGGTTCCCCTCTCGATTCGCAGTGCCGGAAAGGGCTCCTCAGTCATCGATGTTGACCACGGGTTCGACCTTCGGCAGTTGGGTAATGTTTCCCAGGAGTCTCCTTGCTTTCGGGTTTTTTAAAGGAAGTTTTCTGCCTCTCCCCACAACAATGATCTATCCGGATGATCCCACCGTTTCGCCTTCAAGATTGTGGCGGATAGCTGTGAGTCACCGGTCAACCCTTCTGACAGACTCAGGATATTGGGAAGGTTCTAGGTCATACATGCTTGGTGTTTGATGATTTCTGTGTCAACTTCGCCCATCTTTCCCATAGGATCGGCTCTTGTATCTTCCTGTGCCTCGAACGTCTCTTTGATCTGAGAATTGTTGTCATTGTCGCGAGGTATGTCCGGCGGTAGTTTCTTGTCATTCTGGGCAATACTGATGTAATTTCGGTCCTTGATGAGTTTCGCGACCTTGCATGTGATGTATCTATCAGGCACCGATGGCAAAACACTTCGTAATTATTAGAACTCCATGACTTCTTCCAACTCCTTGATCTGCGTGCACGTTTCCATGATCTGCGTTTCCAGTGGGATCTTCTCTGTTAATTCGATGTCCTCCTATTCGAGGCGTGACTTGACCAAATTCCATTCTGTAAGCGAACTGCATTACTTCTAGATGACCGGTTCTTAGTTTTCCAATACCAGTTCTAAAGGCAGCCGATTCTGTACCTTGATGGCAACCGTTTGTAGCCTGTCTTGGCAATCGTGCCACGATCTGCGCAGACTTCCGCGGTATAATGTTAGGAGAGGGGTTGTTCGTGTCCGCCATTACGATGGACTCTCATGCCTACACCTGGGTAAGTGGGAGCCTTGCGATTACTAGCGTTGCCCCGGTTTGGAGAACAGTGCATGAACTATGCTTCCAAGGATACAGAAGCATTGGAGGCTGAACTTGTTCCTCGATGGACACTATGGGTTCTTTACCCTTCGCCAAGCGGTAATCATTCCGCAAATGTTGATGGTCAACTTTGGGAATTGTCTCTAGCGATAATTTGCAGGCTCTTCGCCCTTGTCGCTAAACCTGTGGTCGCCGATTGGCACAGAAGGTGGCTGATGACGTTCTTGACTTTGGTAGGGCTTGGTGGCATTCTTCTTCATCTGACGATATACTATCACGTCCGCATGGTCTGGTAGCATATCCGCTGGTGAATGCAATTATTGTGTCATGGTCTATCCGTTTGCTGGTTGGTTGGTATCATAGGAACAGCAAACGCGCTGTATCACTGTGCATGTGATGTTTGAGGACGAATATGCTGATGACATCTTTGTTCCTCAAGAACTCTTCGGTAAGGAGACTCCAGAACTGGTGTTCGTCCAATACAAGTGCTAGCTTGGGATCACCACGAGCAAGCACTCTCTCTAGTTTGAGAAAGCACGACAGTATCATCTGGGTTGCGGACGACCCGCAAGAACGACGAGTGCGGGGTAATGGCTTAGCGTTACGCGTGGGCTGCCTTCTAATTGCCTAGATTTCTGACTACTGTATCAGAAGTCGTTGAGCTTACTGTGCCTTCTATGGTCACTAGAATAGATATTATGATGAGCAGTATAATTAATCCTATTCTAAATAGACCTGACAGTTGAACACCTCTATCTATAAGGTAAGAGCATCTCACTTCTAGTCCCGCTTTGCCAAGCAGATCAATCGTCTGTTTTGCTATTACAAATCTAACTGTCTATCTTCTTGTGTGGTATTGCACCGTCAACTAGTGTATTTCTCTGACCGAGAGACCGTCGGTGCTCTTTGTTCCTCTCTGCCTCATGCTTTGCTGCACGAGTCGACATCACACTGCGGTTGGTATGTTTCAGACGAGTTCCCAGGACCCACATGCGCAACAGTGGAGATTTATCGACATATCTGACCTGCTGGACCTCGACCCGTGGAAGCGATATGATGAAGCCGCATTGGATCAAGTCTGCGATGTCCTAGACGCATTTGGTTTATCGATTTGCCGCTTCGTTCTTTAAACACAGTCCAAGTTGACGATACGCACGAGCTCCACAATTCATACCAACTTTGCACGAAGGGATCATCATTGCGCACTAGAGACACATCGCCCACCTTGCTAGCAACGAGTGTCGTTCGACATGATGGTCAATGTCACAGGCCTCGAGAGATTACAGAGTCTCGACTGAAACAAGAAGCGCAAGACCTCGCATGACTCGAAGTTCGCAAGCGATATAGTAAAATCAATGATGGTCGACGAAGTGTTCGCTAAACCCCGCGGTATAGATTTGAATCGCCGCACTAATACCACAACCAGGACTCCAAAACAACACTGGCGGACACGTCGACCGTGACAGGTCATGACTTGCTCGAGCTGGATGAAGCAGTCAGGAACGCAAAGACAATAGCAGCCAAGATTCTTCGGAATGAGGATTCGCAGAAAAAAACTCGTTGTCAATCACTTCCGGGATCACGCTTCGGGACGTCGAGCGTAGCCGGAATTTGTTCTCCAGATCGACTCCGGTGGAGTATGTGGAATCAGTGCTGGAGAAATTGTAAGTTCATCCTATAAAACAGAGCGCAAAAGTTGATCTTCATTACGGCGAAGTCCATCTGACCCCCAATGACAGACTTGCGGTAACTCTTATTGTAGTATAGAGTTGGATCACGTTTTTGCGCACGTGACCCGCAGCTCCCGACGTGAAATTCATCTGGGTTCTTCCTTACGTACTTCTACAATTCTTTCCCCCACTTCAACCTTGGCGTGGAACCATCAGATTGTTCTCTGCTATCATACATCACGATGAAAGTAACGTTTCCCGTCTAAAGCGCGAGCATTATGGACTTTACCGTCGACTGCTATGCAGACGCAGTTGCAAACAATTCTGAACATTCCCGTTGTGCAACCGATGCCGTACTGGGCAGTTTTGTGGAAGTTCTTCGCAAAGGCAGCCACGGACATGGCCACTTTCCTGTCGCAAGAGGATGCCCATACAGCGGTGAATGCTACACCGTAGGCTAGATTATAGTAAACACGACCTTGTGATAGAGCTATCGACATCGCCTGAAGAAGTCTCGATGCTTGGCCTGATGTTTCTTGCCCTGAAGACGTAAGAAAGGGATAGTGAGAACATCACACGAACCGACGTCTACGGGTACACTACAGAACTCAGATCTGCAAGTCCACCAGCAAGAGAGCTACAGAAGCATACCTTAGCTGGTCACGCACCAGTTTCGAAGAAGTAAGGATAGAGCCAGAGCTATGCGAACTCCAGATGCGCTTCGAGGATCACAAAGCGAACATTGACAGCGCTCAAAACACCTACTACAATGGAGATGCAGGAACATAGCTAGAGGCACGCCGGTTCGCTTAGAGAAGGTTATTTGGCTCTCGCATCTTCGTTTCACGGCAAGTGATGTTAGATCACATCTAATTCTATACATCACCGACCAGTATCTAAATGTTGGATGCTTGTACTAGTCATTGGGAGTCAGGACGGGCCCGACTGAGACTATCACTGGTTTGTCATCACACCTCCAGATGATACAGCCCAGCTCAACGGCAAGACGTGGTTATACGGCCCGTCACGGTCATTCTGAGATAACAGTGTCGCAGATGACCAAGTCAATGCTACATGTTCGACGTAGGTAGAATTCCTGGAGGCATCTCACGTGACTCTGTACGCATAAAACGAGGCAATGACCGCCGGAACTGTACGCGGACTCTTTTTTATGGCCTGATAATTGAAGACTCAATGTGAAATGACAAACTACTTCGTTGTGCTCATATGGCAAGGTTATCTGTTGAAATCGTTGTTGTTGGTAATTGTATGCACGTTGAGATAAAGATGGGTTTGAGAATGTAGGCTACCGGGGGTATGGTAAGCCAGACGAGTAGCCTAGTCTTACGAGCATGCTTGATCTACAAACGGGATTCGGATCAGATTGGAAGTTCGAACTGGAGTTGGCTTATCTGTCATGATCGTCACACCATTTTGCAGAGTAATTCGCTCTCAGCAACACACTGTATATCATATAGTTCTCTAGTATCTGTTGTCGTAAGATTTCCATCCCTGGCCACGTTGCGATTGTTCACAGGATATTGCTGACTGTGTCGATTTTTCAAAGTCACGTGCACAGTCAGCGGTCATCTAGCGTTCGAGTTGCCATCCCAACTGTACATAGTCTACGCCGCCACTCCTCGAGCTGAAGTTCTTGCTTCCCTGGTTTTTGTGCGCGACTGTCGGGTCTTTGCCTCTTTCTCGTCTATCGCACCTCCGATACACTAGTATAGCAGTTTGCGCTTGACCAAGCGCTCGGTATTCCGATCGCTTGGTTTCAGTCTTATATACTGGAGCATCTCAACGCTGCTATCTTAGCAATGAGTACGTGATATGTCAGCCGATGTTTCCTCGCGCGATCTTCCTTCCTTCACCTCTCGTTTGCGCCTTTGGGCTCTCTCAACGGCTGCATACGTCTCTGCACGATCTTTTGCTGATGGTGTGAGATATATTCTGGTGTACTAGTGATCCAGGCTTTCTGAGTTCCCAAAGAAGGGCTCTTGCTGGCTCTCATCCCGCTCTTGAGCCAACCACTCCTGCTCTTGCACCTGATTACATCCCGGCTCTGTGACGAGAACACGATGCCATACGGTTCTAATAGCTATTATGAGGTCTATCCTCGGCGGAGTACTCACTCGCCTCGAATTCTAGCCTACTGTCAGTAGTGCTAAATAGGCGAGGCAGGTCTCAGCATCAGCATACCAGAGCAACATCGTGTTTACCGCTTCGTCAATCTCTACCAAGCTACCTTGGTCTATGCAGTACGTGTCAACCCTGGAGCCTGTCGATCCCAGTTCAGCGGTCCCAATGCACTTGGCAAAACCCTCGATCTCCGCATTCCCACTCATGTCTACACTGCTCCTTTCCCTATATCATCGATCATCGCCTCCTGGCCCGCTTTCCACCTATGCTACTCCGTAACGTATCTCGGCATATCGTGGTGGAACTCTGTGAGGTCGAGCGCGTAGATGTTGAGCAACTGCAGACTCAAGTGTTGTGCCGAGTTTGATGTCGTGTTGGAGACAGGCAAGGCTGACCGCCCATGGATGCGCCTACTGTACTGCAACATCAAGTATCTTCCGTCAGGCCCGCAAACAACTAAGTTAATGCATGCTGAAGTTCAATGCCGGCGACTCCAGACCGGTGAAGACCACAACCAGACACAGGCGTCTCTCACACACCCCACGACTCGACCTCCACGATCGCAACGCGCTAAGTGTAGCCACGCTCCACGACACCGTATCGGTGGGGTGCCGCTTGGCATGTCTTACGGTACAATCCCGGACCGATCGATACTCAATCAGTCACCTCCTATGCGCCGTGGCGGAGTCCTGAACCCCACTTTTCTGCACCGGGCATCATCGCAGACTGGCAAATTCGTCCAGTCACAGACGTTTCCCCCAGCGATCGGCGTCCCCAGGCGCCCGCAAATGACAGCCTTCTTCTCGCACTATAAGGACGCCCCCTGGCGCCTGACGGTTGGCTTGCAATGTCGGTTGAACCGTCACGTCTCAAATCCAGGCTGCAGACGATCCTCCAGTATGCGTCTTCTCGACACGGAAACGCTCCAGTTCCGTGATGCAATTACGGAGGAAAGCGTTGAGTATGCGATTCTTTCGCACAGGTGGGGAGACGAAGAAGTCAGCTTCCAAGACATGCAGAACCTGGAGACAGCAAAGAGGCTAAAAGGCTTTGATAAGATTCAGAATGCTTGCAATAAGGCACGGATGGACAACCATCGTTATATTTGGATTGATACTTGCTGCATCAATAAAGACAGCAGTGCCGAGTTGAGCGAAGCGATAAATTCTATGTATCGTTGGTATGCCAGACCAAAGTACCGAGAGGCCTTGAAACAGCAGACTGACATGGTGTCTGCAGGTACGGTGAATCAAAGATCTGCTACGCATACCTTTCGGATATTCAACAATGCGCGTCGGACGGAATAAGCTAGAGTATAGGCTCTAGTCAGTGGTTCGATCGAGGTTGGACGCTGCAAGAGCTCCTCGCACCGCAAGAAGTCAGATTTCTCAACCAGTCATGGCAGAACTTGGGGACAAAGGAAAGTTTGCAGTCAGCCGTAAGCAAAAGGACCGGCATCGACTGCGATATCCTGTTATGCAAAAAGGCTTGCATGAATGCTCAATCGCCCAACGGATGTCATGGGCAGCTAACAGAGCTACCACGCGCAAAGAAGACCTGGCCTACTGCCTTCTCGGTATATTCGACATAAACATGCCATTGCTCTACGGCGAAGGCAATAAAGCGTTTCTCCGTCTCCAGGAAGAGATCATCAAGCACGATGATGACCACTCTATTTTTGCCTGGTCCATGCCCTCACACCCGGCCCCATGGTTCACTGGCCTGCTAGCACCAAGTGCGAGCTGCTTCCGCGGTTGTTCATCAATTGAAGGTCACTACTCTTCATTTCAGGCTAGGGACGCCTTTGCGAGTACGAATCGAGGTCTGTCGATCTCTCTTGAAATAACACCATGGGCTGCCGACACATACTTAGCTTTTCTCGAGTGCCGTAACAACAGGTACGACCTAGGGATATTCCTTCGCCGCCTTGACGAAGACGACCAATTTGCCAGAGTAAACCTTAACGGGGAAGGTGGTTTATATGAGGACAAGCAAGACGTTCACGATCGTTGTAAGGCGGAGTTTCTACCACGTCCCATGAAGGTCAGGCGGATCTTTGTTCGCAACCACCCGAAATTTCCCCGCGCCTAGCGAGTCTTGCCGCCAAGCAGCATGCATACCGAGTCCCTCCGTACTTGCAACTTGATGATGGAATGAACGGCTATGTCGAACTACAGACAGATATGAAGATCCGTCTGGAACCTCCTTGGAGTTTGGGAGTGCTCAACTTGCGTGGTGGCAAAGAGATTGGAAGGATTGCTCTCGGCTTCGACTTCGATTTCCACCCAATATGCATCCTAGAAGACCTTCCAGATGTGCAAATTACTAATAGCACAAGCGCAAGCTTCCTAAATACCATTGCCCCATTTCTCGACGAGTGTGAAATCCTAGAAACCCTTCCAGATAGGCAGACTACGAACAGCGCAAGCGCAAGCTTCCCAGATGCCGATGCGGCTGAGATCCTAGAAGACCTTCCAGATGGGCAAATTACGAAGGGCACAAGCCCAAGCTTCCCAGACGCCGATCCCTATACTTTCGTCGAGTACAACTTCCTAGAAATCCATGAGGGCAGATGGGCACACTGCGGAGCAAACCATACGGGCGTCTGGCATTTGAAAGGATGTCGTCGGTTCGGATTAAATGTTACACTTCTGCGGGGTGACAACATGATTGGACCCAGAGTTACGCTGGAACGTGCAGAAAACTATTGGATAATCTCGATTCAGCATGGCTAAGATATGGAAGTTCCGGGTCATTCGTTTCTCAACCTGCAAATTAATAGCTGACTAGGATAGCGTAACGTGCTAAAAGCGTGTCATCATACGCTCTAGATCGTAGGCTCGAGACATCGTTTCGGCACCCAAATGCTGCCTGGTCCTCCACTTATGGATACAGAGAACGTGACATGCCACAAACTATTCTACAAAACAGAGTGTTTCGCTCATGCTCTAGTTGATCGGGTCATTGCAGGCATCTGATTTGCAAGGAGCAGATACAGATCGCATGCGCGGACGGTGATGTTAGAGCGCTGGAAAGGGCGACGGGGCTTCTACACCAGAGCTGACATTACAGGATGTAGCACACTGCTACATACGCTGCTACATTGCTACATTGTGCTACATTGTGCTGCATGGCTGCTACATCCATGTACTGCCAGCTCTATTCCACACTGACATGTTCCGGCTGTTGTCCCGTCTCGTAGGAGTACGATACGACGATATGCTCAAAAGGTGGTCTCGGCGAGGCTGAAACATCACGCTTCTGATCACGTTTTCTGGGTCGTTCTGGAGGGCTGGGTTAGCCCAGAAGGTGTCGAGCGAAGAGAAGAGAAACTGGCTCAATCAACCGCGTGGATACGCGGCTGCTTATAGTTGATATGTTCGCTAGCGAAACTTTGACAGGGATTATTGTGTCAACAATATCAGTTTTTCATGCTATAGTATACACAAAGAACGGAAAGAGAATATCGTAATGTAAACTCTCATTGTACTTGTCCTAAGGCATGGTGTAGGTGTCGCATTTGGGTTTGAAAGAGTGGTTGATGATCCGCATGGGTTCATTGGTGAACTCTCTCCTTACATAGCAGTCGCTGCTATCAATTGCATTCGTTCATGGAGGGTAGGCAGGAGGTATTGCCGAAAGGTGCTTGCTGCTCTCCCAGGCCTGCCTCATCTACGACGATGATTGTGCCACTACGATGTCCCTGAATCGACCCCTTCCAAGCTCTTGCTTGCATTGAAGTCCAAAGCCTTCACTTGCAGCGTTAAAAATTCCAGACCTGCGTAGGCGCCAGTGTTGAACTCATATTCTGCACACTCGTTCCACCTCTCGTGCTCCTCCGGGTTATGTTACTCACATTCTCTGAAGACTTTCCGTTCTGCTCTTCGAAAAATCCGCAATCTCCAACATTCGAAGCCTCACCTCTTGGGTCAGAACAATGGCGTGTCTATCGATTATGAAGACGAAAGAAGTCCACAGGGTATTCGATTTTCCTGGGCGATGCGCGAGGTGGATGCTGCCGGGCACAACGAGAGCGATAGCTATAAGCTTGCGGGGGTGCTGCAGACTCAAGGGATCGCTAGCGCATCCCAAAACGGAGGGGTAGCCTGCAAAACAAGGGCATCACGTACGTGGTGTGACTGACATGGTTTTTATCGTGGCCGGCTGTACTGTCAGTTGTTGTGTTGTTCTGCAACAACAAGACAGATAAGGCGCGGTGTTAGCGCCGCTACCGCCCCATCCAGCCCATCAATCCGAGCATCCCCTTATCTAGCTAGCGAAGGCGTGCGGCACAGCCAATGCAGGGACGTGCGCACGAGCTCCCCGCACGAAGCTTACATCACCCCCGCTCGTGGGCACTGAACAACTATCGCCTTCCATTGAGATACACTCTCAACCTCTTGCAAGAAAATCAAGCAAGACAGGCAACGCCCCATTTTGGTCGTTAGTTCTCCACCTCAAACTTATACCGTTCGGAAGAACCTTCTAACTTTTGATTATCCGACTTGACTAACTCTCGACACCATGGTCCTGATTTATACAGAGATCGAAATTGCAGGATCTCCGGCACAGGTCAGAGATGTTGTAGGTGCAAGACATGACAGGTTCTGTCCTTGTGCAACTACTCAACAGTATGCCGCTAGTTCCTCGACTTCTCCAAGCTCCCTGAATGGCATCATGGCCATTTCAAAACTCTCGAACTTCAGTCCCAGGATGGCGAAGCGAAGAAAGGAGATTATGTCAAGGTAACAATGGAGGGGGCAACGTTCTCGGGACTCATCTTGGTACGTCTTCTAGTTTTCGGTATCACGAGATTGTTTCACTAAAGGACATCCAGGAAAATTCCGAGCTCGAGTTCAGATGGCGAGGAAACTTGTATCCTGTCTTCTGCGGGGATCACTTCTTTCGTTTTGAGCCGAGCAAGACTACGCCTGGGGCAACGACCTTCATTCAAGGGGAAGAGTTCACTGGAGCCTTGTCCTTCTTGATGAGGCCGCTTTGGGGTTTTGGATTTGGTATCAAAACACAAGCAGGATTCGAAAAGCTCAACAAGGATCTCAAGAACAGAGTAGAGGGTCGCACATAGTGATAGAGATATAACCTTACTACAGCGATCGCTTTACAAACTCTCTTCAAGCTTAGACGAGCTTGTGCCGGGCGGGATCCATAAATTGCACTAGCACTAACCGTACCTGTTACCGCATAGAAACATCCGTAGCAACACAAACCCCCAATCCCCTGCGGGATCACTCTTGTCAACTCCGCCCCTCTCATCTGCGGGCGTCGAGCACCAACTACTATTTTGTATCCAAGCGCCATGCAGACATCGCCCGTGCCTCTACTGTCAACGGCGCTGGTCTGGCATTGCCGCGGGTCATAAAGGCGAAGTGCAGGCGCACTCGTGACATTTACGATGACCTTGAGAACAACCCTAAGCCTCAAACCTTGAGAGTCTAACTCTCCTCGCTGCACGACCCTACTGGGAGTAGTCTGTCACGACTGCTGATTTCGGTTCTTAGTCAAGAACACGAAGGACTATCTGGGACTGGGGGCATGTACACGGGGTTCTCAATATACTTGTTGGAAGCGCGCTGACGGTTCGCACGAACACATCCAGCATTCCGGGCGTTTCAGGACGACCTTACCTCTTACTCTGTCCTCGGATGATTCTGCTCCTGGGTGCTGCTACTTAGTATCGGTTTTGCTGACAAAGCCTTCGTCGTACCGAGCTCGATTGAGATTGAAAAACATTCCATGTTCCGGGTTCCCACTGACATGGTCCATCAGATGCTACTCTTCCACAGCTCGGACCATCTAGATCCAAGCATTTTGGACTCTCCCCATGCTTCGACCGGTGCCGTGAAACACATTTAGGTTCCGAACAGTTGAAGGCGAGTACATAGGGTATTCGCTGTGCGCGCGAGCCCAGACAGAACCGTTTTGGGATGACTGTACTAGCGCATCTTCATCACCAGTGCTTCCAAGGCCAGTAAGATGTTTCAGAGCATTATATACAATCCTCATTCTTGAAACTTCCGGGCAATGCTTCAGCTGGGTCGTATATCAGCAAGATGTCCCTGAAGCGGAGGCAACGGCGTGGACAGAAGTGATTTCGGATACGCTCTCACAGCACGGCCATCCGCCATTAGCAAACCACTGTGTCTGCATGGATCTTTCTTTCGTCACACCTCTTCTCCTTTCGTCGCACTAAGTTCATTTCCCGTATACCGTTCCCCTCTCGTACCTCATCCTCGGCAGCTTCGACGGTTATGCGCCTCAAGTTTTCCGCCAGCCAAGCCTCCCCAAGTCAGTCATCGACCTTCCGTTGAGGCATCCGCGTACTGGGCGTAGATAGCCTTCACTCAGCTCAGATCATCCTGTGAGGCAAGACCGCGTCAATATGGATGAAGCGACCCAGGCGTATCTCACTTCCTGACTGCACGCGCGACCAGTGGACCGTAGACTTTTTATCCTGCACTCTACCGAAATCGACGCATCCTGCGAAGTTCGCAATCGAACCTAATGGCCGCTTTGTCTTGGATTCAGGCTAACGGGTGTGAGCGAGGCTCCACTACCGAATGCAGCAGGAGCATGCTAGTCCAGGAACATGGGACCTGGAACTAGTTGTCGCTTTAGCTGGGCTCGTATCCGCAAGAAATCAGCAGTTACGACTTCGATGAGTCTTTTGCGATGTTGCTGAGTCAAGACTTTATCCCGTTGACAGGTTTGTACCAGCTGCGCGTAGAGAGTGTCGACATCGAGAATGCGGACGCGATCGACAACTATCTGCATGAAGAGGTCAAGATAGTCCTGAGATGCTGGTGATGGTCGAAGAACTCGACACCATGCCGGACTTGCAAGGAAGCAGTTGCGGCTCACTGCTAGGGCTGACGTGAATACGTTCACCGTCTGCGCCTCGAGAATGGCTCTTTCGAGCTGGTCCACGATGTGGGCGGGCCCTCAGACTTGCAGCATCTGAACGACACTACGGGCGCGATGTATCCAACGTTGACTTTGACGGTCGGCATGTTGTTTGTACTATTTGCAGCAGACAAGCCGCAGCCAGTGTTTTGGGCGTGCCTGTCGGGACTGGGTCATCGAGAGCCTTCCGCAGGCTTTCAAGAGCTGTGACATACAGCGTCTTGGCCTCTGAGTTATGTACTATACAGCCAACAGCGTCGTCCAGAATTTGGTTGTAGCTAATTCGTTGTGGGACATGCTTAAATACGTGGGTTGTGGGCACCTTGCTTCCATCATCGACCGATTGTGGATTGGATGTCTCTCTGGCTCCTTTCTCCTTGCCACGATTGCTAGAAACACTGACGAAGCGGTCTGAGTAGCCCGGACAAATCCGGCCAGCCTTGATACAGCCAGTACATGCTGACTCAGCAAGGTCGCATTTGACCTTGCGCTCCCAGCAGGTGGCTCGTGTGGAAGGATACGTTGAGGCGTGCGAAAGACGTTCACTTGCAGTGGGTGCGCTCGAGGTGCCGATGGCGATTGAATATATGCCGCTTCGATGGTTTCGAACTACATCACGGCAGCGTGGAGCTGGGTTTTGCGAACGTCTTCGAGACGAGGATTGCAGACGAGTGGAAGTGCAGCGGAGTAGTGGAATTGGTCGTTCCTCAAGGCCGGATAGGTGAGTGCCTGTTGTTGCGAGAGGGCAACTTTGGTTTTATTGGGAAAGGAAATCTAGCCATTAGGCCGGAAGTGATTCTCTAAGCATGTTGAGCAAGATTCTCAACTTCAAAGCGCGCAGGGCTGCAGGGCGGCAGGCTGGCATCTGGGAGCGAACAAGTGGGAAAGAGATGCCGAGACCGGCATGTATCATATGTGGGGCGTCTCCAGCTTCGGAGGCTCCGGATCTGGGACCGGCCGGCTAGCGAGCGAGGCTTGGCGATGCCATGTCTCACTTGGCAGGGTCCGGCGGGGTAGATGGCGAGCTGCAACAAAAATCGGCTCACATGTCCGAATGGCGATCAAAAAATGATTCGTGCATGTTGATTAGTCGATGGAGGCGTGCGTCAGTCCGGTACTCGCCTTAGCAGCCGGCCTGCATGTTTGCATCTGTGGTGACCAGCCACAGCACATGCAATATTCCTTGACTGAGTGGTGGGTCTGACAACACGCAGCAACCACCGTTCGTGAGCCAGCAGTCCGCAGTCGGGCAGCAACAAGCCCCCATCCTACGGCCTTCCTGTTGTACTCTAATCATCACGGCCACTGCCACGCCAGCAGGCTCAGACGAAAGCACTACGGCTACGTCCCGACAACCCCGGTACGGGAAGCGAAATACTTTCCAAACGACGAACAAAGGTAGCATACATCATCGCCCTCCTAGGACCAAATGCAATGACATCTCTTAAGCTTCACGCCCCGGAAGGAGAGATCCAGTTCGATTCCTTCCACGCTCTTAAGCAGCTCATGGACAAGCTCTGGGAAAACACCTTCAACCTAACCCTGGACGCGCGCTTAACGTGAGCAACGTCTTCCGCTACCTCCGACGCCTCGGGAAAAGCAAAGCAGCCTCATACCCGATGATCGAGCCCCTTGAGGAATGGTATCGGGGCATGTTAGAGCAAGATACGGAGCGCCTTGTTGTCCCTTTACTCCTGCGTATATAACTCTTTACCGGTAAGTTTTTGTCTCGCCGTTCGTTTGCTCATGCACTGGTCATTAGCCTATGTCAGAGCTGCTCAAGCTGACTGACGCATCGCCACTCGAGTCCGACAGCCTTCACCTGATAACGCTCCGTAGTTCACACACTCAGAGTTCGGCGTTGCCTCTGAGAAGGTGCATCACCCGACTTAAGCATCCAAAAGCACTATGCTCACGCGCACAGGAACTCGCGCAAGCCGATCAAAAGCTAGAAGCAGCGGCGATATAGCGCAGGAGTGGGCAGAGATGCGAGGACCCAAAGTCCATCCGGGAGTCTTTGGCTCTAGTGTTCCTGCTGTAAGTGTTGCCTCCCTTTCATATCACAGTCGGATCTTCTCTCTCACCCACGCACAATATCTTCGAGACGAAGGGCTATTCGCTCCCACCGCGACTAGCAGCGCACCGGCACACTCAACATCAGGAAGCGAGCTGTCTACTGTTAGCACTCCAGGTACTGATCTCAACGCAGGCAGTGAGGCCGCCGGAACCAGACGCCACAGCATAGTAGCCGCGTGTTTCTCTGCAGCAAAGTGCCGCGCTAGAGCGCTCCGACGCCATCCGTCGCAGGAAGTCCTTGCTGTTACCTATCAAGAGGGAGGGAACCGCAGACTGCAGGCGGTCAACGACAGTCATTACACCGAACTTGACCGGCAGGAGACTGTTGATGAGCTCCGCGCGAAGAATCAAGACTGGAGACGGGCTTACGCCTGTCTCTCACTATTCGCCATGTTGTTCTCCATCCTGTTTCTGCTGTGTCTAAACACATGGTTCGGCTACCTTCGGACCTTCCTTTGCGACCAGATGAGCTCTCTGCTCTACCGCGCAATGCCACGAATTCTACGCCAACATTGGCACATAGGCTGTGCTGGACTGATAAGGAACGGGCGGCGATTGACAAGGAAGCACCTCACAGCGCACCCATTGTGCTCCGCAAACCCGAGCAATACGTCACCCATGCCGCTGTTGTAATCTTTTGGTACCATTATATACCCCTTCTTCGGTAAGCTTCCTATCTTGCTGTTCATGTGCTTGCGCGTTAACTATGGGCCAAGCAACAGGGCCCGCCGACCCGATTTACCGTTGACGTGCCAACAAGCCCCGTGGCAGATCGCGGCCCTCGAATCTCCAAGCTAGCATAAACACCCAACTCTTACGATCCAGCAACTTTTCAGGCGTTAGAGCCGGATGAGGATCTGGTGCGCAATCTGATGGCTTTCTGACTTTGTGTCTATGTCATCGTTCGTCACAGCATTGTCCTTAGCCAAGCTTAGCGAGCGATGGAAACCAAATGCCACAGCTCTTTTCTCCGCGTATATACCACTTCTTCAGTGAGTCCTCTATGTTGACGGCTGTATGCTTCTGCGCTAGTTGTGAGCCTAGACCCAGTCGGCCTTTGGAACGGAATAGATCCATCACGCGGATCGACAAGGCTTCGCCGGCTAAGGATGATCTTGGAGTAGATGTTTACGCCCGGGACTTTACATGTGGATTGGACCGGCACGTTGCCGGAACCACTTTCCAGATCAGAGCATGGCACTGTACATTATCGTACAGAAAGGCCCCGCAGCGCCAAACGATGCGTACGCTGTGCCAACTTTCAAGATCAGTATGTCCAAGCACACTGCAGACAATTACCACGGTACAACACCTCCGAATCTATGTCGCCTACACCCAGATCGACTGGGACAAGTGGCTCCGCTCAGTAGGATTCGCGGCTAATAACGCCGACACGACCAGCCTTAGTAATAACGTAGTCCGCGGGGATGTGGGTCACGCGGGGTAGTGGGTCACTACAACGCGAACCTCCAATCTTCTACCGTTACTACCAACCACCATGAGTACTTCTATACCTAGTAAACAGGCTTATACGGAAGAGGATATCTAGAAGGCCATTTCTACTATTAAAAACAACGAATACCCATTAGTTCGTAAGGCTATCCTCGTATTTAAGGTCCCGAACATAACGCTATAGTATCGTATATTTAGACGAACTTTACGCGCTATAACGTACTAAGATAAGTAGCTCCTTTCTATACCGAAAGAAAAGACATTAGTACGATAGATTATACGTCTTACGCGTACCGGATTCCCTACTTCGCTTACGTTAACTTTATAAATAGTTAAGGAAATATAACGTAAACGCGTTTAGCTTTCTAAGACTTTTACTTTAACTCTTCGACTAATTAGTAAGTATTAGCTTAATTACTTTAAGGCTCGTTATCCTAAGATCGTAAGTATCTAGACGCGTTAGATTAATAGCGTATAGTTTAAAGTAATAAGTTATAAGAACGTAAAGAAGTAATTTAACGTAGTAACGGAAATATAAATATAAAACTAATATACGCTAGAGTACGTTTATAATATAGACGAGTTCGACTTCGTAGTTAAAGTAAGTTAATTATTAAGAGTATTAGTTAATATCTATAAAAATAATAGTTAAAAGTAAATTATTAGTAAGTAAGAATAAATAACTATAATTAAGTACGTAAGCGCTACTAGCTTAACTATTTTACCCTTATTAATCTATAAGGCGAAATATATAAATACTATATAGATACTTATATATACGCCTTTAAACTAAAAGTTCTCGACTAGTAATAATAACTAGATATCTAATAACTATAGTTACGAGTAGCTAACTACTATATTCGAGCCTTTAATATAGCTAAAAGACTCTATAACTCGGAAATTACTAATTATAAATAGCTATAATAGTTATATTACTAGTAAGGTAATTACCTTTTATATATAAAATAAGATTAACTTAATAATACTACTACCTTATTATTCGTATATTTTTTAACTACTTAACGTTAGCATATTTACGCTACTTAAGCGTACGCTAGCTTTAGAAACTAACGCTACTTTGCGAGTCGATTTTAATTATATATTACGCGTAGAATAAACTAAGATATATATCTACGTAAGAAATAAAGTACTTACTACTTATAATATTCTCGCTAAATAGCGCGGTACTAGTTTAGTACTACTAAGCCTAATATTTATACTTAAAAAGCTACCTTTTAAAACGACTCTAGCTACTTTACTACTATATATATTACCCTAGTAACTCGATTTAAACTTATTACTACTTTATAGCTTACTATTAGATAATACTAAACTACGTAAAGTAAACGCGCTACTTAATTTTATAATAAAGGCTATTTAGGACATTTTATCTCTAGTAAAGTAGTATATAAAGTAAATAACTCGCGCTTTTAAATCGACGTATAGTAAGCTTATTACTTTACGTAAGTAAGTAGAAAAATAAGAAAGACTTCTTAATACTCGAAAGGCCCGAATAAAGGGTAAGCGAGTTATATTAAAAGGAAGTTTATATTTAGTACGTAAGAAGTACTTAAGATAGCGAAGGTAATAGAAGCGGAGATAGTAAAGAAAAAGACTTATAGATAGCTACGTAAGCGTAAGGCGAAAGAAATAACTAAAGAGGAGGAAGACGAGCTATTTGAGGACCTACCTAGCGACTCTGATTCTGATTATATTATGGTTGCAATGCGCAGATAATTAATGGAGTTAAAAGGGTAGAGATTCGTTGACCCACTACCCCGCGTGACCCACATCCCCGCGGACTACGTTACCTGCAACCCTTGCACTACCCCACAATCATTTAGACTCACCACGGTACGCCTTCTAAGCAGAGTACCATCACTCGGATTACCCATAGTCAGATGAGCCTTGGATATTACCGAGAGTCCATGTCGTTTATATCGGCCCAGTTGGGGAGTCATAACGTCACCCTGGGAGAAGACCTTGAGCACGTCTCTTAGGAATACCTGACCCTTCAAACCCAGTTCCTGAACTCCAGTCTCTGACCTTCTGATCTGCTATCTGATTGCTGACCTAAATCACTCAGTCATCACCTGATCGGTTCGTTACTCATTACTGAATTCCCGTATTCAGTCCCTGGCACTTCAGGTGCAGTACTCTACCTATCGTTTCCACTTTACAGATTCCTAATGAAAAGCTGCCTACTCTTCAAAAAGGCAATGTTGCATGCGGAGGATCGCAATACGACTCTCAGAAACGAGGATGATCCCAACACCGTCGTCCGGATGGATCTCGAGACGAGCAAGGTTGTAGACAAGTGGAAGGTTCACAACGACATCCATAAGGACAAGGATGACATCTCCGTATAGTGTTGTCGCTGCCTCGTTAGGCGTGCGGTCCTTACCGGTATTCTCCATGGGTCTGTCCATATTATTGGTTTCTCCCCTTTGTGATGAGACCTGGATTTCAACTGGGCTCAGCCGTATCAGCTTCTCACCCGGGTGTTCATCCTCTGCTATTCCCTTGCGTTTTCCACTCGTTTACTCTACGTCTTTTACGGGAAACCAAGCAGCTGTCTTGCTGGAAAAGATATCAGGATGCGGCATGGTTTCTGTCTGTGACTCCTAAGCAAACCTCTCCTTCGGCTGCCACTTCCTTCTATCTACCCTAAAGACCGTAATTTCCGATACTATACTAGCATCACATCCACTGATACCAACTCCGTCGACCTTTTCTCTGTCCTCACCCTCCTAAGCCCCTACCTTCCTAGCCTCTAGGGTCCAGTTTGCCGCTAAATCACATGTAGAAAGTCCGAGCTGTGAGCCTAGCAATCGCAACCGCACAAGTGCAGTGGCACGTCGCGCAGGTTGGGATAACCGCGCCAACGGCGCAGGAGTCGCGAGCCAGAGATTACAGACGGGGCGCAAGTCCTCTCCCGGACTTTTCGCAAACGTCGATAGGTTTTGGTGGTTTCCGGTACAGACACTTCGTATCGTAATCATGGCGGGTGACGACCCATATCTTAACCGGCCTTGCCTCACAACGACGCTAGCCAATAAGCGTACCGTTTGACCAGCTTTACCCCGCACGAAGCCGAAGCTATAGCTCTCACTTAAAACCCACGAAAGGTAGACTTATTCCCGTTCCGTAAACTTCTTAATTCTATACAATAGTCGTTGTCCTCGACTAACTCTCCTCTAGTCGTATCAATTATAAGGAGAGCGAAATCATGGCTTCGAAGAGATCTATGCAGAGGTTGCAGTCCGTCTTCAAAGTTCAAATCGCCGCAAAACAACCACTAGAGGGAACCCCAAGCCGTGGCTGGCTAGGAAATCTCATAAAAGTCCCGTAATGGATGTCGCCAGTGCAAGCAGCGTCGGATCAAAGTATGTCCGATTTCCAGAAGCGAGCGGACATGCCACAAGACGCGACGTTAGCTGAGCAGCGACAGTGTGGTGAGGAGCAACCATCCTGCGAGAGATGCACACGAGCAGGGGCGACGTGCGAATACGGGACGCCAGCTTCGCACAATCCGAAGCGTCAGGAACTCGACAACCTGACCAGTAATTCCCTTGGTGCCATCACGCCAACGATGTACAGTATGTCTGTGGATCTTCTAGCCTCAGATTTGACTACCTTGTGTGGCGCGTCAGTTCTGACCTCGGGACTAAACGCCACTGCCGGAGACGTGCGTATCCTACAACACTTCCAGACTGTCACCTCCCTCACTATGGGTGGCTCACTCCTACGCAACGTCATGCACTCTGCAGTTGCAAAGACCGCTTGGGATCGTCCATATCTAATGCACATGGTCCTTGCAGTCTCTGCGGCTCACATGAAATGGCTCACGCCCGCCTCTACACAGGCCAAGCAGCACCAAGAATTCGCTGTGAGCGAGGCGATGCACTGGCAGATCGGACTGGAACTCTACCAAGCCGAGCTTGCCCGGAAACGCCCGCCACCGCCGAACACTATATGTACGGACTTTGATCCCTTAGTTTCTGCGGCATTCTTGGCCGTTATAATCACCTTCGCCCTTGACAAATCAATTCCCATCGATGCTCTCTCCTCCGAAGAGAGCGGATCTGCGCTGCAAGTGCTCAGTCCTATGGCGGCTGCAGGCGGCTTTTCGGCCTTGAGATGCATTTTAGGAGAGTTTGATGGCACCTCGGACTGGGCCGCAGTACTTATGGATTCTGATGACCGATCTGGCACTTTTACGAACACGTTGCCCGGGATCGATGGACTTCCCGCAGCCTTCGTGAGTCTTTGCGACCTGAACAGTGAGTCGACATGCGAGAACAGTCCATACCACAGCATTTTGCGACGATTAGCCCCTCTACTCCGCCTTGTGCCGGATACAGAGAACTTCGGAAAGCTGATCGCCTTCATCGGTCGCACATGGCTCGACTTCCGGCCCTTGATCTTGCGCAAAGATCCTAGAGCCCTCCTGCTACTGGCCTGGTGGCTTACCTTGCTTGGACAAGTCGATCAATGGTGGATCTCTGAAAGGGCACGAAGCGAATGCGCTGCCATCGTACATTTCTTGTCTACATTGCGAAACCCTAGGATACAGGCGCTGCTACCGTTTCCCGCTCCATTCGGCGAGACCAATCCCTCGTATATCTATTGAAAACTACATCTGTCCAAAGCCCAGTGTTTCATTGTCTCTCTGCACCCTCGATCGCGATTCTGCGTCTATCTTTCCCGGTTGGCGTCTTGTCAAGCCAGCGGCCAGGATGCCAGTACGTGAGGAGGTAGACCGCGACAACGATCGGCAGAAACTCGAGGCAGCCGAAGAAGACTTCGTGCGTCGAGAGATACGCCATCAGACCCTCAGCTGTCTCTGCCAATCTGAAGCAGGTTCTTAGGTATACCATCACCGTCGCGACCACAAGCGCAACCAGAAATCCGCGGTTGATGGTTTCTCGGCTCTGCTTCGATTTCTGCAGCGTTGTGAAGAGAACGCATAAGAACACAGCAAATGAAAACACCTGAAATGCTAGACCGGCCAGCAGTATGTGGTTGTATGTCTTTGGATCTCTCTGGTTGGAATAGGCGACGCCTACTAGCGCTGCACCAGCGACCTGGGTGATAGTCGCGACGATATCGCATACGATGAAAATCCAGAGGATGAACTTCGGTGGTAGGGGGAATATTGCTTGCCGTAGACGATCGCGAGGATTGAGGCGATCGAGTATATGGCGGCAGAGAAGAAGACCGGAGCTACGACGATGAAGAAATACTGAGACGTGTCAATGTCTGTTGAAAGAGATTCCTGAGTTTTCCCGGAGCTGCTCACCTGGATGACAAACCAAGCCACTCTGTACGGATCCTGCCTGCTCGAGAGGATTCGAAAGGTGTACCCAACGACCTCCATCATCGTCCCGATCGAGACCGTGCTGAAGTACCACGTGCGGTATCTCGACAGCAAGTACAGATGTGTGATCAGGGCGACAAAAAGAGGACCACGCCTAGTATACCAACGGCAAGCGAAGGAGTGTAACTATTGTCTCTGAATAAGCAAGCTGGATGAGCACGAAAGGACGGACGGACAAACCCATATATGATGATACTTGCATCGCCTGATCCGTTCGGGTTGGGCCAATTCGGGTCAATGTAACCAGCTCGAGCTTCCATCTTCGATAGACAAGATGAAGTGAGCTTGTATTAGCGTTTAAGCAACGCAAAGATGTGCAAGAGAGACCAGCATATAGAGCAGACAGCATGGCATATGAAGCTGCTGGACAGCAACCATGCCAAGCGCTAAGGCGATCTTCGAATACGACGGTTGCCTATTTCGGAATAGCGACCCGACGGCTCGCTTGAGCACGGAGTCCGTCTATCTGAGTCATCAGCGACTAGCACGAGGTAGAAACCAATTGTAACTTCTGTAGCTACAACCTCAGCGGCTTCCACAAAGTCGGCATGGACGTCAACACTCATCCAGAAAGCGTCACGTAGCTGGTACAGGTAGCGAGATGCGCGGATAGTCCCTTGATATTCGCCAAGCGTACAACGCCGTACATTAGCCGTACGTACGGTTTCCCTACTAGTGCCATCACGTCAAACTAACGTCATTGACTATAGCTTGGAATGCCTTAACGAAGCGGAACTGGAAACGCAAAGCACGCTCACAAATCCCCTGCCATTTGCGTTTGGGATCATGCTCATTCCCGGCGTCGGTAACTCATTAACAATCAACCTCCTTTAACTCTGTTCGTTATTGGATATTGATACTCTCCCACACGAACTCTTATCGTTGTCGAAGCAGCAACATTCGCAGCCGTAATCTTCCACGAAGTGCGTGAAGTTTTGGCTTGGCGGGGAGCGAACGTGTCTGGTTACACAAGGATATCAAAGCTTGAGCTCCTTGTACGAGGTTCTCCCGTGTGTCCAATCAATCGGAGATTGGCGCGGAAGGTTCGTCACTTTGACGGACGGTTGCTTGTATGCGTCCGGAACACTTTCATCATCAGGTTCGGATAGATGTTGCTGAGTACGCGAGAAGGACGCGGAAAGCATAGCTGTCAACGGTCAATGGAAGAGTCCACTGTTAGAGGTCAGAATGTCACCGCCAAAGAGAGGTCTGGAAAACCGTGGACTTCGGTCCGCAACTCGGAAACCAGAGGCTTGAGCGGCAGCAATATCGGAAGCGATGTCTCGGGTTTTGTGTAACTATGGTTCCCTACATGGGAAACGCATTTTCCATCTTACTCTTCTGTTTAGCTCTTCCTTCTTGTTTTTATATTCCTCTATCTTGTACTTTTGCTTTCTTCGTTATCTGCTAGGAAATACTTCGATCTATTTCTCCGAAAAGCTGGGTTTAAGGCAGTGTGAATATAGTGAAAGGGAATAGAGGTAGTTTCTGTGTTCCCTCCATCTGCATGGTGAAGGGGCTTTGCTACTCTCCTCCCTTACTTTGCTTCTTCTTTGGTGAGTAGAACGATACCGAACTCCAACCCCTACCAGTCCCTCCGATTGGCTCCCTTGTTGCAAAGATACGTGACTTGCCTATCATATCGGCTTAGTTTTGTGGAACATAGACTAATTCGTTTGCTAGCATTGATCAGAAAAATGTAGACGAGCAGCAATCACACATTTCTTAACGTAACTCGTGCGTCTGGATAGTGGCGTCGCTTTGTCATGGCTGAAGCTTCGGATGCGTCTTCAATTGAGAACGCATTGCTGGACAAGCCTTTTCGCAGCCGCATAGCCGTCGCTTGCGCGCCTGTCTCGTGGTGAGAATGGCACTCGTCGGCGGCAGTGATGTTGATATGAGGAGGATGTGCAGACGCATGAGGACAGGCCGGTCACGCCGCCACGTTCGGGCTCAGCGCGAGACGAGCATGAAGACGTACAGCAAACGGCAAGGAAATCCAAACTCCCTCATTTCGTTCCACACCACAGATCGTGCTCAGCTGGTCTCCAGGTGCTTCCCTTGACAATTCATGTCTGTAAAATATCCTTAGCTATACGAATCGGTAGTGACAGTTAACCTTCAAGCAGTAAGAGTATATGCTTCCACGCACGAAATCGTCGCTCTATACGTTGAGAAGTCTCTTGCTTTAAGCGGGATCAACTATAGGAGGTACTCCATTGAGCACGCTGGAAGATTCACTTAGCCTGCGGTGTCTAGACTGCCAACTACGGTACTATGGGGTTAACCGCCATTGCGGCTCGCCTGGTAACCCCTACACGCCTGTAATTCAATCTTGACATGATCGACATATGTAAGTAGGATTTAACATTGCATTGACACACGCCCGCATATTCCTGTCATTACCTTGACATAGCACCTGATTTCATAGAATGCAATGTATTGACCGTCCTACTCAACCCCTCTGCCGCCGGTGCTCACGGTGTTGCACTACGCATTTGACAATAGTCGACCTCAATAGTAAAGAGAAGGCCTGGTAACGACGGTATTCCGCGGGATAAATGCGCAATGACACTTCCGCACTTAGCAGCCAGCACGATTGTACCGCGATACTCTCCTTGCCTGCTGCTTAGCCGTTACTCAACACTTCAGTGCAGACGGGTAGGTATGACTCGAGCCGAAACAGGCAGGCTCCTGGGTCAAAGCAATGTAACCGTGAAATTGCAGTGATACACAGATATCCGCGTCGGGTTCCAGACTCCTTCCTTTGCACAACGGATACCGCACAAATGGCACCAAAAACAGCTCAGAAGACCCCGACTACCGCCGACAAGCCCCCAGCGGGCAAGGCTCCCGCTGAGAAGAAAGAGGCCTGCAACACTGCCGCGCCATCCAGTGACACCGTGAGGACCAACCGTTATATGGGTGACAGTGAGCTGTAAGGTTGACTATGCGTAGTTGGCGCCGCCCTCGTCGCCGTCCCTGCTGGCTTCGCCGGCATCCAGCGTCACGGTATGCATGACCGGCTGCCGGTTTGCCGCGAGCGAAGAGGCTGATACAGTGTAGCTAGCGCCTTCTTCATCGACGCTGCGGACGTCGTCGCCCGCTCGCTCCGCCGGCTCCTCCTTCTCGTCGGCCCAGGTCGACGACGACAACGACGTCTCCAGCGAGACGGTATGTTTGGACTTCCAGTCAGACGGTAGCGAACTCTGAAACTGACAGACGCGTAGCTGGCTGGCCCCTCGTCGCCCGCCCCGCCCTCCTCTCCGCCGGTTGGTACCAACTGCAGTAAGATGGGTATAAGCTGTGATGCTGACATGTGTGTAGCGTTCGGCGTGAGCCTAGTTCCACCATCGATATCGCGCTCTGGAAGTTCGAGACCTCGAAGTACTATGTCGCTGTCATTGACGCACAGAAGTCATCGTGACTTCATCAAGAACATGATCACTGGCATCTCCTAGGGAGGGTCTAGCTCTGCTGTTTTGGCTTTCTCCTTTTGTTCTCTATGAAACATGATTGGGTTGAATGATCCGTTGATCACCATTGAACTTCTCATGTAAGGTTACGTGGCTGTAACTGTCGTTGCAATCCTCGCCGACACTGCTGATTCTACAATCTTTTCGCGACTCCGGTGACAATGACATCTGTTGAACCTTCGAGAAAGACTCGCTCAGGACCGAATAATACAGCCGCTGCAAGAGGTGCGTCCTGCCGAAGACGTGGACAAGAAACGATCGTGTCTATGGCACATTGATCAGCACGATCAACCATCTTACAGTCATTGCACTCTCACTAGTACCGCAGAAGAAAGTAACCTTCACTAAGTGATCGGGCAAGCACTCCAAACCCATGTTTGAAGATGGTGCATTTGCTAAGAAGAAGAAACCAGCCTGCCGCCGCATTGGGTGAGAAATGCCTTGCAACACGGTCACCGAACCAGACGTCGACACAAGCATCCACATCCCCCTTTCGTACCACATCTACAAGCACGAATGACCTCACAAGAACTAAGCCATCCAACAGAACGAAAAACGATAGGTGGAGTAGAAAGAAAAAACAGGCCAAGAAACGAGAAACACAGCGCACCATGCAACTCCGACCACGCTATCCCGACCCCTCCCATCCCGACTGTCTCCCCAACAAAAGCCCAATCCAATCCAATGGCTCGCAGCGCCACCAAAACCACAAGCTCCACGTCGCCACTCCCGACTGCACCGCAGTCCGGCAGTGTACTCCACATTACCGCCAGCCCTCAAACAATGTAGATCCACGCGAGGTTGTTGCAACCCTCGCATCTCTCCCCGAAACCCCCTCACCTCTGCGTCTGCACATTGAGAACTCCTCCTCCTCCCACTCTACGACTCGACGATCTGACAGATGTTGGCGGCTACATGCGCGGGAGCGCGGGATTGGAGATTTCGAGCGTACGGGATTGGAGGCGCGACATGGCTGCGATGGCCGGAGGTAGTTTGTATATGCAGTGGAGATCAGGAGGCGGAAATGCGCGTTTATGCCGGAGGTGACGTGCCTGTCGATGCGGTTGAGCATGTCGAGGGGGCATGAGGATGCGGAGTCCCAGCACGTACGACGAAGGGAATTGGAGGTGAGTAAACCCTAAGTAAAGATGCAAAGACTCCACCTCTTCAATTCTCCTCTCTACCCCTTCACTTCCCGGACCGCTTCACATCACTCCCCAACCCCAAGCACATAAACAGAGCACACGCAAGGCGGCCCGGTAGGTACATCATGTTCTTCGCTCGCCGTGACTAGAGGATGGAAACACGCCGCATTGCAGTCCGTTACCAGACAAAACCCTGCCTAGCCTCCACTTCGCGGTCGCAGTCCCTTAGCAACATCTCCTCCTCCATTCTTCTCCCTTCCTCTTCCCCTCCCACTCCTTATCATCACTCATAACTCACTTCACACCTCTCAATCAGTCTCCGTCAAAAACCAACGCACTAACGATCCAGCTCCACCCTCCATTTGCGCAACTTTACGAATTCCCACCCACTAATCGCTCCCGTCAGTAGCCTCACCGCTCAATCCTTATCTCGAGCACCCTTACCCGCCATCCCAACGCCCCTCTACTTCCTACGCATCCGTCGCTTTGGGAACCCGGAACATAGCGGACTCGTCTAACCGCGACGATGTAGGTCTATTCACCCGTTTGTCTCCGTGTTGTTCGCATCCAGCTCGGACGATGCGCCGGCAACGCGTAGCATCCGCACTCCCGCGGTAGCAGGTCGACGGCACATATGACGGGAGGAGGGGCTTGCGGGGTGTGCAGATCCGTTAGCTGTTCTGCGCAGGGACGTATAGGGTGGGTAAAGGCGAGATGATGGCGGGTAGAGGCTGGGTTCCATTGTCTCTTATAGAGACAGGGGCAAAGTAGGCGTGACGCGGTGGTATGGCGAGCAACGATCCGATCTCCCTCGTGCTTTCGAGCCGTTCTTGGACAATCGGGCCGAGGACACGGGACGCAAGATGTTAACGCAGACCGTAGCTGTGAGATGGAGGCGGTTTCGAAGGGAGAGTTTGGTTCGAGATAGACGTCGAACGGAGAAAGGCTTTCCATACTCTATGCAGCGTCGCGTTGAATCAATATGATGATTGTCAACTGCAGCTTTGTGGGACAAGTGGGATCCACAGGTCTGCGAGCCTGACTACTTTTCTTTCTTTTCCGCCGTCCCTGTATTGCGCGGAGCGGGCTCGCTTAGAGAAAGCATTCTGTCTAGGTTAGACCAGCTTCTTACTCTACAGAATTGGCAAGCACACTCAACCTAACTCTTTCACAGCAAGCACATGCGCTCTGTCTTATCGGTTTCTGCACGAGGTGACCAGGCCCAAGCACTAACATTCGAGTAGGAAGAAGTATGTGTTTGGAACGGAAGGGTCTTAGTGATATGTTGTGGGCTCATCAAGAATGCACAGATTAAGTTTGGGTCGGCGCGCCTGGTGAGAAAGCGGGAAAGACATAGAAGTCCGGACTTGTGTTGACGGGAATAGCGGTCATGCGGTTCGCTGCTTTTACCGACGTGTAAGCAGGACGCGAGATGCGTGATTCGATTGGCCGGACGATGGAAGAAATCACTGGATCGCTCGATGTGCAAGAAGCTGATAGGTCATGATTGCTGGCTGTTACATTCCAGGTCAGCCAAATTCAATTAACAAATGGTTACAATGGCCTTGTCCTTACTAACAGAGCATACGGAAAGGCTGTTCTGTGGCTGTATTGGACGGCAAGCAGCTCCACAACAGTAGTTCCTGACCGTCGCGCCATACGGCAAGGACCGGGGCTTCTTCCAGTCTCTGCCGATAGTGCAAAGGTCCATCATTGCTGTCCTGACAGACTGCTTGAAGAGCAGTGACGCGAGGCAAGTGAAAGAGTGGCAGGCAAAGGTGCCGCTTCTTGATCAGAGATTCTGGGCTTTGAACTGGAACGGGCCTGGCTGCAACAAGCTGCACTGGATCACTGCAGGAGCACAAGATTGGACTCAGTCTTGAGTCGTCCATCGCTAGTGAGTCTTGATGTGAGGCTAGCCCACGCATCATCGCCTCAGGTTCTTGTGAGAGTCAGAGCAAGATCGACTAGGCAGTAGCGCTATGGGTTGGCTAGGCGGTACTTGATTCAAGTACTGTCCCTAGATTCTGGACGATTTGCAGGCTGCTGTGCTGTATGAGGCAACCCCTTCCGCAGCCGCCAATACGAGATTTAGACCGACCAGGGCAGCAAGCAGAGCGCAGGACGACTTGTGAGGAAGACAGCATTTCAACCTCGGTGGTGAGGGCGGATAGTATGAGTGCAAGGTGACAGCATGGGCTCGAGTTATTTTCACGTCGAGAAGGCAGGATCAACCTCAACCGAGTCGAGGTCAGTAGACAAGGAATAGATGACACTCACTGAGGTATGTTCTGGCACGTCAAGAGTCAGCCGTAATTCGATTTGAACGTATTGCACAGTGATCCACTCGAAGCACTTCGGGACAGACAACGTCCGTGACTTGACTCACCCATACCCACCACTTACCACTTGCCACACGCCGCGACAGCACTCCTCATCATGGTCTCAGCAAACCAACCAAAGTGATCCACGCGAACGGTAATTCCTGTACGAAACCCGCCAATGCTATTCCTCTTCCGTATTAGAACTCCCCGCTGAAGAAGCACCCTAGTACCAGTCAGGAAGCCATCTAATGCCGAAATCTGCGCCGCTTTCATCGTCTTCATTTCCGTCTTCGTCTCCGCCGTCCCCATCGCCGTCGCCGTCCCCATCACTTATATCCCTCCTCTCGTTCCTTTCACGTCCCGACCTTTCGCCTGCCTCTCCCTTGACCTTCCAGCTTTCGTCCTTACCTCCTCCTACCCAACAGATCGCCACACTCATCCCAGCAGCGCTTGCGCCGACCCCATCTGGCACGAAGACGATATGTTGCCTTCCGCAAACCCATCATCCGGTTTAGTAACAGCTAGTTGACGCTTTCAAGTCTTCTCAGCGGTCGGTCAGGGAGTACCCTCGAGCTCGTAGACGGCCTTCCCGCCCTAGCGGTCAGCTGCCACACGTCTCATCGGATCGAACAAGAAACATCCATTTCTCGGTGTATGGCGGCTTGCCCAGGGGGTTCAGGAACTTCTTTGTCTGGTCGAGACGTTACACAGGGTTCGTGAGTCGTGGCTTAAAGACTTTGCAGCTCGCCCTCGATTGACTCCGGCTGGGTTTAGGCATGCTCTTTGACGCGCAATTCTCTTCGTCGTCCCCCATCTGGAACCAGACCCCCTTCCCTAGACTGTGTGGGAGTTTAGAAGGATTCACGATTCAGGTTTCGGACCGGGCTTTCGCAGTTAAGGCGTTCCCGGAAGGCGTCCTTATTTGGGAGCTCGGATTAAACCTCCAGCGGGTATATCCCGTAGGTTCCGGCTGCGATAGGTGACTGGGTGACCGAGTCGGTTGGATGTCAGATGACAGAGCATATTGGGCCGAAGCCTTTTGAGTGGAGTCTTCTATGTCTCGCAGCGGCCCTCCTCCTGTGCGCGCATCTGCCAGAATCCCGTGAGCAGGCAACGTCACGGGATCCAAGGAAACGGCATCGACCGTTGACGTAGAACTATGTGTGCGGGCCGGAACTTGTTGCTCTTCGCCTGTCCCTGCTGCCAACATTGTTATACAGACCTTCTCTTCTGCCTCTGCTCCCTGCGAAGAGACTGGCAACTGAAGCAACCCGTGTATACCGGAATTTAGCGCCATGAACTGAGCGTTAAACTCGCGATTGCCCTTCTGTGCCATTTTTGTTCTACGTTGTGTCCCATGTTGTCCATGTCTCGCTTCGTATAGGCCAGTCCACTCATCAAGCTGCCTAGTCCGTCCCCAAACAGTTGAATGATGCTAATGGAAGATGGGTCGGTACGCTCATACAAGTGTTGGAAGCCTTGATCCGTGTGCTAGCGAATGCTATCCGGAGAACTGGCTATTCACTGCTCCTGTTGTACCTCTGATCGTGGAAGGTCATCTCCCAGCTGCTGCCCGCGTTCGCGTATTCGTAGGTTACGATTGAATGCAGCAAGGGCTTGAAATTCAGCCTCCCTTCCGACCTGTTCCAGGTGCAGATATTTCGAGATCGCGCTTTGCTGGCTTCTGGAGGCATCGCCAGAGGTGATACAGTCCATGGGCGTCGACGGATGAGGAAACTAGCCTTGGAGTCGACGATGTTCGTGCTCCTGTACCAGTCCGTCAGCGATAGCTATATGTTTAGAGGAGCGACGTACTTGGAGCTGAACGGCCTGTGTTCGACGGCCACGCTGGATCAAATCTGCCCACCTTTGCAACTCCTTGTTGCCCTCTTCTTTCAATAATCTATATCGGTCAAACTGTTCTGACCTCTTCTGAGCGGCCATGATGCTTGCAGATGGATTGGTATATCAAACAGGGCGGTTGGGCCGACCATAATGCTTGGCTTTGGAACGACGCTCATACTTGAGTAGAAGACTCCCGTCAAGAACCAGTAACCAGTGCCGGCGCCAAGCGCCCAACTGCTCCATTTCACCCTTTCACTTGCAATCGCTATTGCAATTGTATCACGAGTTACGCATCGATCTACTCTCGTTCAGATGCCTAAGCTTCTTTTTGGCATGCGCATGCCTGCACATGCGCTACCCACCACTCCCTTTCATACTGTTTTGAGCCCTGCGACAGACGGTCCGGTAGTGCCTCTTCCCGGGGGTTAAGGTGTTTGATGATGGCGTCTCTATCTTCGCTACGAACGAGCTTGCAAAAGCAAAAGGGAAAAGGCGCCTAGAGCACCAGTCTCTGTTGAGGCATATGGGTGATATTTCGGTGCAGTTAGTGTGACGAGTGCTCAGGTTTGGGTTCGGATTCTGAGATGCAGAACGACTGACCGACACGATACGGCGCGTCGCATCAAGGTGCGACATCGACACGACGTGTCACTTTATCAGTCGCTCTCACGCTCCCACTCAGACTGACTCAGTATTCTCGCGTTCAAAAGGTCCGGGTCTCGAGCGGGAAAATCCGCTGTCCGCCCCGCTAAAATCGCGTTTTTAGCCCGGTTAATGCCCATTTTCATTGTTTTTCAAGATATAGCCCTTCAACCATAAAGTAATACCTTCCAAATATAGTGTCTCTAAGCTCTTTTGACGTTAGCGAGTAAATCTACCGAGTTATACGAGTTTTATAGCCTTTTATAATATATAAGTATTTATTATAGTTACTATAAGTTATAACTAGCTAAGATAACTATTTACTAGTAATTACTATAGCTCCCTTTACCCCTTACGATAAGGTACGGCTATAAGGGTATTTTAAGGACGGCTAGTTTAAAAGAGGTTAAATTATAGCGTTATTTAAAGGTAAAGACTTAAAAATAACGTTCTATTATAAAAAGGAGAACTTTAACGTATATAGAAGTATTATAAGACCTCTAGCTACGCTATTAAAGGGTAAAAGACTACTAGTTATTACTCCGAAGATAAAGGATTATATTATATAACTACTCTCTAAGAAGGATAATATAAAGTAAAATACTTATTAAGACGAATTAATATAAGAGTTAATTATACGTTTTAATATCTAAATATTAAGGCTTATAGTATCTTATACGCTCGTAAGACTAGACCTTACTAATAAGGTATAGTAATATATAGCTACTTAGTATAATTTAATCTAGTACGCTATTTTTAATAAGTAGTTATAAAGCGTAAAGGAAGACTAGTTAGTATATATAAATAAGAGTAATAGTAGCGAAAAAACGCTATATAGGCGTAATAGCTAGTTACTAAGAAGTTAGCTATATATTAATACTAAAACCTTAAAGTATACTACTTAGTATTCGATCTTACTAGTACTTATTATTAATAGCTACTTAAAAGGTATTACCCTAGTTATTAAAGGCTCTATTATAGCCGAGATATTCCTTTACTAGTTAAAGTAGTATATATTACTATAGTTACGAGGATTTAAAAAGTAGATAGTAATAAATAATTATAGAACTTATTAGCTAGTAAAAGTAGAGGCGCTTTATAGTTAGTTTAATATTAAAGTAAAGTTTCTATTACTTTACTTACTAGACTATAACTTTATTAAGTTAACCTTTTATTTATTAAAGTAGTAGCTATAGCGTAATCGAGCGCTATATTTAATTTATAGTAAAGAGTACTATAAAGAGCAATTTAAAAGGTTCCTTAAAGACGCTTATAATTACTTTTAAAGGGACGAGAAGGTAAACTTTAAAGAGTTATTTAAAAAGAGTTATATATAAGTTCGAGATTACTATTAAAATACTATAAGATATTACGTATTACTAACTTATCTTTTAACTCGTTTCGTCCTTATCCTTAGATATTACGTACTATTAACTTATCCTTTAACTTATCTTCTAACTTATTTCGTTCTTATCTTTATCTTTATCTTCGAATACTACGTACTATTACCTTATCTTTATCTTCCTTCTTACTACTATTACTATCTTAGCTACTAGTACTATTTAAAGCCTTCTTACTACTACTAGCGCTACTATCGCTACTTATAGAAATATAATAGCCTAGGCTCTATATATAGACTAGTAAGTAATTAAAAATAATATAACGAATACTATATTCCTTAATAATCTCTTTTAGCTTATTATCTTAGTTTCTCCTTATTAGCTTTAAGGTTTAAAAACCCTCTTTTAGTAAGTTATAATAGTCCTTTAGCTTTTACTATATAGTTAAAGTAACTTATAATATTAACTAATTAAAGAAAAGCCGTAGTTATAAAGGATCTATAGTAGTAACTAGTAGAGAGTTACTTACTAAAAGCTCTAAGTAATATAAAAGTATTATTAGCTAGGTAGAAGAGTCTACTAAAAAGAAAGTTAAGGACTTAATCAAGGTACTTATTAAGGTAGTTACTAGCTACTTTATCTAGTAATATTATATATAACTAATAAACTACTATTTTATAATTACTACTATTAATACTTCTACTTACTTTTCGTAGTCTTATTAAGTATTTATTTATAGTCCTTTAAGATATTTATAATAATAGTCTTTAAAGGCTTCTTTACTATACTACTTATACTATTATTAATTACCCTTCTTTAGTAGCTACCTATTTATAACGAGATAATAAAGTACTTATCTTAACTAGTAAATAAATTAAGATAGCGAAAATAAGCTATAATATAAAGCTAGTAATAATACTAGCTATTATTATAGCTATAATACTTTTAGATTTCCTCTTAAAAAGAGCCTTACTTACTATAGTATTACTTTAACTACTTCTTCGATTTCTTATTAACTTCCTTCTTTTTCTTTTACTTTTCCTTACGCTACTAATTTAGCTATATTAAAAGAGTATTAAAAGAAGTAGTAAAGTTACTAAAAGATAGCTAAAGTAATTAAAGTAGCTAAGGTAACTAAGGTAGTTAAGGTAGTAAGACTAATACTAGAGTTAGTACTAGTTTTAAAAGTAGTTTATTTAGTTAAAAAGAATAAATATTTACTACTATAATAAAGTAAGCTCTATATTTAGTAGCTTCGTTAAATCGTACGTAGCTAATAATATTCTATTATCCTTCTTAGTTATTTAGCGCGTTAATAGTATTTATTATAATACTTAGAGGACGTATAGCTACTATTAAGGTAATAATAGTTATACGTTTATAGTAGTAAAAGGACTTAGGCTCTATTTTATTAAGTAAAGTAATATCCTTTATAATAGTAGCGTTAGTACGCTTATATTAATTTATTTAGAGGTCCTTAGAGGTAGTATTTAATACGCTATTAATATAGAAGATAAGTTAGTAATTATAGTAAGCCTTAAACTCTATCTTTATAAGTATAATGTTACGGGCTGTGCAGGCAACAACCCCACAGCTGCAGTCTGCTCAGTAGCCAAGAGTTCTTGGCTGGACTGAGCAGCAGGATTCATGCACGTTGCTCAGTTGCTCAGTACTGCTCAGTACTACTAATCAACTGAGCACAACTGATCAAGCTTTTGAGGCACGAGTCTCCTTGAGTATATAGTTACCTTTCCCTACCTTAGATAGGAGCTTCGTGCTCAACTCATGTAGCAAGTTCAATCACTGCCTTTTGCTATACAGTTCCAATACCTGCCTACCTACAATACTACTGCTCCCTACCTTACCTGTCTAGCCTAAGGTCAACCTGTTACACTTTGAGCACCACGCTTAGGGTACCGAGCTTTGAGTATTGTACGACGATACACCGACTAGTGTATGTCATCCGACGAATCCTCTTCTGGTTCCAACAACAGTTCCGACTACGAGTCCGAAGATAGTCAACCAATTAGACCAACACTCCATACCGGACTCACCTATCAACTTGGCAATATGACGGACCGTGTCACAAGCCCAACGCCATCCATCTCAGGCCGCCAGCCTAGAGCCGTTCCGGCTCCTGCCCAGGTTAGCGAAGTTACTACTATCCGGACTCTCAAGATCCCTATGCCGGATACCTTCGATGGAACTCGTGCCAAGCTGAAGGCATTCAAGACCCAAGTTGGACTGTACATTCAGTTCAACAGTGCCTATTTTCAGAATGATATGGACAAGATCATGTTCATGATCACGTTCTTCCGAGGACCAGCTTTCGACTGGGTTGACCCTCACTACACCGAGTATCGTGAGCGTCCCCCAACTAGTCGAAATGTGGCAACCCGAGCTCTTTTCGAAAGTTTCGCTACTTTCCAGGAAAAGCTCACCATGGTCTTCGGGAACATCGATGAAAAACGGAACGCAGAGAGAGATTCAGAACCTACGCCAACGAGCTTCGGCTACCGAGTACTTAGCCAAGTTCCAGCGTTTGGCCACTAGGACCGAATGGGATACCGATGCCCTCCTGGCTCAGTTCTATCGAGGACTGAAGGACTCCGTTAAGGATGAAATCGCCAAGATCGACCGCCCTACCGATCTTGAAGCCATGTACACACTCGCAGTTCGTATTGACACCCGTCAGTACGAAAGACAGTTAGAGAAGAAAGGAAGTTACGTACCCTTCCACTCTAAGAAGTCTCAGAAGACTCGCGAGCACTATGGACCACAGCCAATGGAGATCGACGCCACTAGAGGAAGACCCCTGTTCAACAAGCCCCAGAAAGGTTTCGTCAAGAACAAAGGAAACAAGGGAGATAAAACCTGTTATGGATGCGGGAGGAAGGGACATTTCCTGCGAGACTGTCGCAGTCGCAAACAGAACCTCCCTAGAACCGGACCCCCACGACAGATAGCCGCTACTGAGGCCCGGGACCATCATAACAGCCTCACTTGGACAGCCTGCTATGATGACTCGTGCCGCACCCATCTGAGTGATAAGCAAGGGTCAGGATGGTTCCCTAGCAAACCACGCAACTCCCAGACGTTCGCAGCAACCAGGATCAACGCGGGACAACAACAAGGGGCGTCTTGGGAAAGAACTTTACAGTACCTGGATGACTCCGATGGATCCGACGGAGTAAGCGTCGGAGAAAATCCCGACGGCCCGATCCCTGCAGAAAGCCCCCAACGGGCCGAAGTGAGAGGAATCGCATTCTCAATGGAAACCATCTCACCGGACTGAAGTCCACCGGACTAGAGTCCGCAGGAGAAGAGTCCGCAGGAGAAGAGTCCGCGGAGGACAGCTCCGAAAATGAATCGACCGATCCAAACAATTCATCGGACGATTCGGAGCCGGGAATCCATGACCGATACGCTCAGCTTATTATTCGGCACCCGACACCGAGCCTAAGGGAACAAAGTCAGCAGGAACGTCTAAGAGAAGCGTACGATACCGCGTTCTGTATCTTACACGCACGCCAAGACGTAGCCCGATATTGGCTACAAGAAGTGGAAAGAAGCATTCGAAATGCTATTGAAGGAGGACCCCTTACCGAAACTGTTTCGCTTAGCTACCGAGACATTATTCAAGAGAAGGTCCCCCAGGCAGCTTGTTTACTAAACAAGGAGGATACATAACCCCGGACAATGGTTACATCCCTAGAGAACTCCGCCTCAGAGTTAAGACTATTCAAGAAGAATACAAGAAGCGAGACCCTAAGGTCAACCCTCATGCTCGGGTTGACCCACAAGACTTTCAGTACTATCAGGCCCCAGCGATCTTACGAAGAATTGCGCAGGAACCAAAAACTGATAGGCTCTTCGGGCACCAGGTCGCCGAAGAAGCCCGAACAATGGCCTGACACGAGATACGGACCAGTATCAGTACTTGGAAAGCAACAGACAATCGCTTCGACTAGATACTCGAACAACTTTCGAGTATGGATCAAGGTATGCGGTCAATCCGCGAGAGCCTTGATAGACTCCGGATGCACAGGGATCTTCATGACCCCTACGTTTGCCGCAAAGACAGGAACGACCCTGTATGCGAAGAAAGAACCGTTTCCGCTATGTGCGATCGACGGGAAGCCCGTGGAATATAACTCCGGAGTAGTGGATCAAGAAACGGGAAGGATACCTCTTGCGATGGGACGCCACCGAGAGAAGCTTCGATTCGACATCACGGACACACCGGGATCGGATGTGGTCCTAGGATTGCCATGGCTAAAGAACGCCAACCCAGTGATAGACTGGAGGAACGAGAAAATCTCGTTTAGCGAATCGATGAAGTCAATGCCTCTGTCTGCAGTGCACGACGCGCTGGACATGATTGACATCTGTGCTATGACAGCAGCAGAAACCAGACAGCGGATTCAAGAAGAACCCGAGAACGTACAGATCCTATGGAGCAGGCAAGAGATTTGCGCCGCCGAACCGACTCCAATTCCTGCAGAATACAAGGAGTTCGAAGAACTATTCAGGGAAGAAAGTGACCAGGAGGCACTACCTGAACACCAGTCATGGGATCATGAAATCAAGCTTATGGAGGGGAAAGAACCCACCAAACAGGCGATCTATCCACTATCGGCCGAGAAGCTTGAAGCGCTTCGTACATACCTCGAAGAGAACTTACGGAAGGGATTTATCCGAGAATCACAGTCACCCGCCGGATATCCTATTCTCTTCGTACCGAAGCCAGACGGTAGTTTACGACTCTGTGTCGACTACCGAGGACTGAACAACATCACAATCAAGAACAGTTATCCGCTACCACTTATTTCGGAACTCCAGGATCGACTCCAAGGAGCCCAATGGTTCACGAAATTCGACATACCCGCAGCCTATAACCGGATACGTATGAAACACGGAGAAGAGTGGAAGACCGCGTTTCGAACCCGATTTGGACATTACGAGTATTTGGTCATGCCTTTCGGATTGACTAATGCTCCGGCTACGTTCCAAGCTTTCATCAACAACGTACTACGACAGCATCTCGATGTGTTTGTTACAGTGTACCTAGACGACATTTTGGTCTATTCGAAGACCAAAGAGGAACACGTAAAACACGTTCGGCTAGTGCTGAAAGCATTGCAACAGGCTCGGCTACGATTGAAACCGAAGAAGTGCGAATTTCATGTACAGGAAGTACAGTTTCTGGGATACATCATCACTAGAAATGGACTCAAGATGGACCAATCTAAGGTTACCGCAGTAACAAGTTGGCCCACACCAACTTCAGTCAAGGAAGTCCAGTCATTCCTAGGATTCGCCAACTTCTATCGACGGTTTATCAACGGATATTCCCGGATAACGACACCCCTCACATCCATGACCAAGAAGGATCAAGGATTTGAATGGACCAAGGAAGCGAACGACGCTTTTGAAGAACTCAAGCAACGCTTCACGACACAACCCGTATTGGCCATGTTCGATCCGGAAAAGCCAATCACGGTAGAAACGGATGCATCCGATGCAGCTATCGGAGCATGCCTAAGTCAACCAGACGAGCAAGGACGCCTGCACCCTATTGCGTTTCACTCCAGAAAGTTCAGCCCCGCAGAACTGAACTACGAGATACACGACAAGGAGCTACTCGCTATTGTCGATGCTTTCAAACAATGGAAGGTATACCTTGAAGGACCGAAACACCAGGTCAAGGTATACACGGATCACAAGAATCTTCTGTACTTCACGACTACGAAGAGCCTGAACAGAAGACAAGTTCGATGGTCAGAGGAGTTGTCTTCATACAACTTTCAGATCATTTACAGGAAAGGATCAGAAAACGCTAAAGCCGATGCTTTGAGCCGAAGAACTGATTACCTCAAGGATAAGCCCAAGACGATTCAGGCTATCCTACGAACAGACACCGAAGGAAATCTCGAATACAATCGACACGTCATTGCGGCCACACTGACTATCGAGAATCGAGACTTCGAAAACAAAGTGCGTCAAGCACTAGAACAGGACACAATCGCGGCTGAAATCATGAGTGATCCCGAGAATCACCAGGGATTTCAGGTATATAACAGACTTCTACTGTTTGAAGGTCTTATATACGTACCTACCAAGTGTCGACAAGAACTCGTGGACAACTTTCACAGTTCGCAAATCCATGGACATCAAGGAATCGATAAAACTCTTGAACGGATCACCCGAACCTACTACTTCCCGGAATACGGAAGTACGTAGAGGAGTTCATTCGAAAGTGCGACATCTGTCGACGAACGAAGCATGACAGACACAGACCCTATGGACTCATGAAGTCTCCGACTACGCCACCTGGCGCATGGACTTCAATCGCATTAGACTGGATAGTGAAGTTACCACTATCCGAGGAACCCGTCACTAAGGTGAAATACGACTCCATACTGGTAATAACCGACCGATTGACCAAGTATGCGTATTTCCTGCCATACAAGGAAACAGCCAGTACCGAAGACCTAGCTTACACATTCCTCCGAAACATTGTAGCAAATCATGCTATGCCCAAGGAAATCATTTCGGACAGAGACAAACTCCTTAAGTCGAACTTCTGGAAATCACTCACAACACAACTTGGAATCAATCACAAGTTGTCAACATCGTATCATCCACAGACGGATGGACAGACGGAACGACTCAACCAGACCCTAGAACAGTATCTTCGCTGCTACATCAATTATCAGCAAGATAACTGGGTACGACTATTACCCGTCGCACAGTTGGCATATAACAGTGCGAAAACAGAGACAACTTCAGTCTCACCTTTCTTTGCGAATTATGGTTTCGAACCGACAGTCAGACATGAACCGCGAGAATTCGGCTTCATCGCCGAAGCAGCCACAGTCGCTGTAGAACAATTGCAAGAACTACATGCAGAATTACAGAAAGACATCAAGTTCTTATCCACCCGAGCAAGCATCTACTACAACCGAAAGAGAGCTAGGGGACCTACTCTCAAAGAGGGGATAAAGTCTATCTTTTGCGACGCAACATCAAGACTAAGCGACCAAGCGACAAGCTGGACTACACGAAACTCGGACCATTCAGGATTCGAAAAGTCAAAGGACCTGTCAATTACGAGCTAGAGTTACCTGCTCGAATGAGAATACACCCAGTATTCCACATTTCTCTCTTGGAACCCGCCGACACCGAGACGCCTATCCAAGACACACCACCTGGTATCGATCCAGAAAGCCAGAACGCCGATTATGAGATCGAAAGGATCCTAGACGACAAGTTGATTAGAGGAAAGCGCCACTACCTCGTCAAGTGGAAAGGATATGACGATACCGAGAATACCTGGGAACCAACGGAACACTTCAACTCCCTGAGGGTTCTATGGCAATACCGCCAGAATCGGGAAAGTCCCAGAAGGAGTCAGGCATCCCATCCAACGCGCTCCAGGTCTGAGGAGAAAGATTGAGAGCAAGCCCGCGGGAAGGACTATCAAAGGTGATGGTCTCCTCAGCTTCTTGCTGCTCCGCCGCCTCCAAATCTCGAATTGTTCCCTCCTCGACCGCTATCGCCTCTTCTGCTCGCCTATCCAACAGATCCATCTGTTGACGCAACCGCATTTCCCTTGCGAACGCAACTCGCAACTCTTCCCGAGCCTTCTCTTGCGCCTCGTAGGCCTCCTTTATTCCTTTGCGGAGTTTCGCCTTTTCACTCTTTAGGCGCTCCCACTCCGACTGTGTGACCCGGAGATCACACCGTTGCCCACGACGCAGACACTCGCTGCATTTTCCAGAACGGACGTGTACTTTACACACCCTCTTGTGCTTCTTGCAAGTCGCGCACGGTTTAACCATGATGTCGCCAAATGATTCGATAAAATCCGCAAGTTTTCGACGACGGATAGTGCTGGAGTCAAGTGTTGACTTGGGCATCGTGGAGAAAAGCCATGACGACTGAAGTATGGACACTGCCTAGATTATAACATAAGCTCCGAGACGAAGCTAGTCTAGAAGGGGGATAGTGTTACGGGCTGTGCAGGCAACAACCCCACAGCTGCAGTCTGCTCAGTAGCCAAGAGTTCTTGGCTGGACTGAGCAGCAGGATTCATGCACGTTGCTCAGTTGCTCAGTACTGCTCAGTACTACTAATCAACTGAGCACAACTGATCAAGCTTTTGAGGCACGAGTCTCCTTGAGTATATAGTTACCTTTCCCTACCTTAGATAGGAGCTTCGTGCTCAACTCATGTAGCAAGTTCAATCACTGCCTTTTGCTATACAGTTCCAATACCTGCCTACCTACAATACTACTGCTCCCTACCTTACCTGTCTAGCCTAAGGTCAACCTGTTACATATAACTAGCTTATAATAAGGCCGAGGAGTCCTTTAAAGTAGTATTAAAGTCGTTTAAGTCTTACTTACGTTACTATCCTTTTAAGTAAAAGGCGTAGTTTTTAAGGCTTCTTTTTTAGCTAATAGCTAACGTAACTCGTCCTTCTTCTTTTATAACTCTTTCTTCTTCCTTCGTAATTCTTTCTTTTTCTTTTAACTAGTACGCTACTTTTACTAAGTAATTCGATTTAATAACTAAGGTATAAGTAATAATTACTTTTAATTAAACTATTAGCTCGGCCGTCTCTTTAAGGCTAACTACGTAGGTATTATAAGCAACTACTTATTAGACGAATTATTAAATAAGTTACTAAGTATAAATTACTTTCTAGTTAATTAAGGCGTTTATTACTACTAGTTTTTTATTAACTAAGTTCTAGTAACTCTCTTCCTAGCTTTTATACTCTTTTAAGTACCTTCTAAAGGCTTATTTATAGTTAGTCGAATTCTCTAAGGGCGTATAAGTAGTACCTCTTTAGTTAGCCTTATAAAGTACTTATTAGTATTAATATATATAGAGTACCTTATAATCCTTTCGAAATTTTCTTCTACTTTATTATTAAAGGAAACTACCTTTTCGCCTCTTTTACTAGCTAAAATAGCCCTCTAGTAGTATATAGTAGCCTTAATATTACCTTTTATATTCTTTAGAGCTACTTTTTAAGTTAGTTTATTACCTTTTATTTCTTTTATAATTACCTTTACTTTTTTATAGCCTTTACCTTATCTTCCTTACTAGTTTTAACTATATACGACTCCTTTTATAACTAAGTAGTAGCTTAGTAGTCCATATCGATAGTACCTTTATATATTTAGTTAGTAAGGTTATTAATTTCCTAAGTACTTATAAAGATATCCTCTAGCTAGTTACTAGCCTTTAGGGTATTAAAAGAGGTAGAATCCATGGTAAAACAACACTCTAGATACGTATAATAGCTATAACAGTAGTATTCGTTGACTATATCTAGAAAAACAATGAAAATGGGCATCAACCGGGCCAAAAACGCGTTTTTGGCGGGGCGGACAGCGGATTCTCCCGCTCGAGACCCGGACCTTTTGAACGCGAGAATACGCTCGACCCCGCAATCTCCGACGACTCATCCGGTCTTTCCCTCTCTCTCACTCAGTACACTCAATACTTGGCCTGACAGTACCTGGCGACTAAATCACTCCCGTCAATACAAATAGCCATGTACGACGACACTCAACTCATCCCATGCTGTTGCATTCATTCCTTCTTTCCTTGCCCGCTGCGCAAAAACGAACGAGGCGCTCGGTTTACACTGCTTTGACTCATTCCCATACTCTGTTATCCTTTCTCATAAAAAGCAAACAACCACATAGTATCACCTGCGTCCAGGCATTAAGTCCTTCGACGATGCAGCTACAACCGTACTCCCTGATAGAATGGCAATTGCAGCGCCAGAAGTACATTACCATGACCGGACCTTCTACGTTCCTTGATTTCTTTGCAGAACACAATCTTACCGCTGAAAGCATGGAGGAGGAGTATGAGCAACGTCTTCGTCAGGCGAAAAGCGATGATAGCGACAGCGATCACGATGTAGACACGTCAATAGCACCCACTACACCGGACATAGCTCCGGAATCTGCACCATTGGTTGCTAACCAGGAGATGGTTGCAGCAGTAACGTCTTTTTCCGTTATTTGACCGTCTTTCCCTACCTTAAGCCATCCGAAATCAAGATTCCGCCGCCATCAGGGCGGTTCAGCGAAGAAGATCGCAAAAACATCGGGTTAAGAAAATCGCATACCGTCATGGATTTAATTTCTCACCTGCCATATCGCACAAACACGAACTGGCACATTGCATACGATACACCTTTGATCGACTATGTGGCATCACTTCCAGGTAGTCCTCCAATGTTTGAACCGGCCGATGAGAATGTCCCAGACAACGTCATAAGCTTAACGGACGGAGTGTTGTATGGCACATAGTTGGTGGTTGATGTGGATACGGGTGAGGTCACTACCTATGTTATGCTGCTAGTGATTTGCTCACGTGCAATACGAACAGGGACTGCATACAAGTATTCGATATTCGGATGGCCGCAGACCAATGTCCCTGAGGGAGACCACGGAAGTGGCTGGAGGCGTGCACTTTCTCGACCCGTCAAGGAACTGTTAATGGTCTGGGAGCAACGCCTTGCTGCGCTGGAATGGGTTCCTGTGCCGAGCCCTCAAGGAAAAGGTGGGCAGATCTGGTGAAGCGAGAAGCCACAGAATGACCTTGAGGGTACGTTGACAGTATTCCGTGGAGGGAGTCTTAGCCCTGCTGAATGGACTGACGCGCCGACAGGCAGTGCGAAAGATCTACTTTGATTACGGATGGGGAGCTCAAGGTTTCGAAAGGCCAAATGCAGGACCGCACTCAACGAGTACCACAGCCGGTATCTAGCGAGGCTTGAGGAAGACCACGACGAACAAATGCCGGACAAACTGCCGTAGCTATGTTAGTTCACAAACCTACTATTGTAACCTCGCGGTCCAACTTTCGGCCTAACGGGTAATAGCGTCGCCTAGCAATCTATTCCGAGACTAATATACTTTATAACTATTATATAGTTATAAGGAAATATATTAAGAGCTATAAAGTTAACGTAAACCGCGGGGTAGTAGATTAGGTAGGGATATAGATTACTAACTTATATACGGCTTAGCTCTACCCTACTTAGACTAATTTTCTACTTCTAAGGGCTTTTAGTTACCTAAAGAAGTTTAAGTAATCTATAACCCTACTTAATCTATTACTCCGTAGACTACGTTAAGGGTAAAAAGAAACACGTAAAACTTAAATTAACGTAAACTATAAGGAAGCCGACTAAGTAAAAAAGCTAACTAGTTACCTTAATAAAGTTTAGTTTAAATTAAAAGAGCTAGTAAAGAAGGGCTACTTCGCTTAACGTATTTTATAAGTAAGTTAACTACCTAAGTAAGTTAGCTACCTTACGAAACTAGAACGCCTACGTAGTAATATTACGTAATACTATAATACTTTATAGTAGTTTATAGAATAGTATATAATTATTTAAAAACGTCGCTATCTTCTATATCTTCTATTTCTACTTTATAAGTACGAGAGTTATACTTAGTCTTATTATAATAGTTATAATATTACTTTACGCGTACTTTCTTCGTAGCCTTCTTACTATTATTACTACTACTACCCTCCTTAGTAGTAACTAAATTAGCTACCTTACCTACTATTAGAGTCTCCTCTATTTATACGTATTACCTTTTACGACTTTTACGCTTTATAGCCGCCTTAATTACGTCTTATAAATACGCTATTTCTTCGCGTATTAATACTATCTTATACGCTATTTACTAAGCGCCCTTAGTTAGCTACTTAACTTACTTATTTAAAGAGCTTACTAGAGACTCTTAATATTTTTATATACGATTTCGAATTAGTGTTAACTACGCCTTTATTTCGCTAGTATTACGTAGTATTTTCGCCTCCTATTCGACTATACTTAGTATAGGTAGCGTTAGCGTACGTAGCCTTATATTTAGCTTCGATAATATAGCCTTTAAGTTATATAAGACTAGCCTAGCGCCTCGAAACTCTACGTAAATATTCTCCTATATAAACGCCTTCTTAAAAGCTACTTTAAAGGTAGTTAGGAAGGTTTCTTTCGTAATATAGTAAACGCGACTACGTACTAAGGTTAAGATCTCGTCGCTATATAGGTACTTTAATAGTAAGTAGTAAATAATATTAAGTAGCTATAGTAAGTATAAGGAGTATAAAAGTATATAGAGAGCTATAATGTTATTTTCCTTATAGTAATTTTAGAATTCGACTAAGTAGTAACTCTTATAGTTATTAATAATAAGTAGCCTATATACTCTAATAGTATAAGTCTTTATATATATATCGAAGTACTTAAGCTACGTAAGTGCGAGCTTATTATTAGTTTAACTAGTAAAGGAGACCTTAATAATTTAGTTATAAAGTAAATTATTAAACTAAGTTAAGATAAGGACTTTACTTATAAAGATAATAAAGAGTAAGATAACGCGCCTCGTAGCTCTAACGCCTTATACTAAGGTAACTTACTCGCGATTACTAGGCTATAGTTTCTTCTATTTACTAGGTTTCTCTAAGCCTATAATAACTAGCTAAAACGATATCTTACTTATTAGAAAGCTAGATTTATTAAAATTATAAGTGTCCTTATTTAAGATATTATACTTTGCCTTTATTAACTAGATAAGCGTAAACTAGAGCTAAATAACTACTAGATCTTCGTAGGTAGCTTACTAGCGATCGTACGGACGACTTTATTACGTTCGTAACTTAAGTATACGCTTAATAAAGTTATTAACTTAGTTCTTACTAATAGGCTTCCTATTACGCTCTCTTAGTAATTTATCTACTATATCTCGTACGTTTCTCTTCGAGGGTAATACGCTACGTAGACTCTCGTCTAATATACGCTATACTATTACCTCCTCTTCTAGTTTTATAAGGCGCTTTAATTTCGGCTTATAGTCGCGTCGAGAGCGCTATCTAGCGCGTCGGTCTTATAGCGTTAATTAGGGTATAGTATATACTACTATAGCGCGTCTCTTACTTTAAATTTACTTAGATATAATATTAGAGATAGTAAGGTATATATCTCCTTTAGTATAAGTATATTATATGTTACGTTATTAAGGTATTACGCAATATTACTACGTAGGTATTTTAGTTTCGTAAGGTAGCTAACTTACTTAAGTAGCCGACCTACTTATAAAATACGTTATAACTACTTATATAAGTTAAATAGTCGGCTTTTCTACTTAGTTAACTTTCCTATAGTTTACGTTACTTTATATAGTATAAAGTAATATTATAGTACGTAATAAATTAAGTAAGAACTTAGTTAATAGTACTATAATTTAAAGAGTTAATATAAACTATAAGGAAGTAAAATAAGTAAAGAAGTAAAATACTAAAACTCGTCTTCTTAACTTTTAAACTTACTACTACTAATAATAAGTACTTTTATACTAGATAAGTAAGTTTATATTAAAGCTAATATTTAGAAGTATATTTCTACTTATAAAAATAAAGACTATAAGTTAGTTTAAAATATTACTTATATATTTAATATCCCTCCTATTATTATATATTATTATATAACTAAATAACCTTTACGCGCTATAGTATATAAATCGAATTAAATCCTTTTAAACGTAAAAGAGAAGACGTTAGTTAAATAAATTATACGTCTTATATATATTAACTTTCCTACTTCGCTTATATTAGTTATATAAATAACTAAGGAAATTTAATACGTATATATATAACTATTAAAGAAACTACTACTATCTCCTTAGCTAATTAGTAAGAAGTAGCTTAACTACTTTAAGACTTACTATCTTAAGATTATAAGTATTTAAACTCGTTAAATTAAGAGTACGCGCTTTAATATAATAAGTTATAATATTATAAAGAAGTAGTTTAATATAGTAATAGAGCTTTTATAAAATATAACTATCCTCTAAAGTACGTATATAATATAAACGAGTCCGACTTTACTATTAAAGTAAGCTAAATATTAAAAGTATTAGTTAATATATACGAGATATTTAACTAAAAGATAGTTATAAGCTATTAAGAGTAAATAACTATAATCGAGTATATAAATACTACTAAGGCTATCGTACCTTCCTTAATTATCTTTAAGGCTAAATATATTAATACTACCTAAGTACCCTTATATACGCCTTTAAACTAAAGGTTCTTAACTAGTAGTAGTAGTTAAACATTTAATAGTTATAGTTTTTAATAGTTAACTATAGTTTTTAAGCCCTTAATATAACTTAATAACTTTACGATATAAAGAATACTAATTATAAACGACTATAATAGCTATATAATAGCGAAAGTAATTGCCTTCTATTTAGAGAATATAATCGACTTACTTATCTTATTACCTTACTATTTATATATATTTTAACTACTTAATGTTAGTATATTTATACTATTTAAGCGCGCGCTAACTTTAGAAACTAATACTACTTTATAAGTCGACTCTAACTATATATTACGCGTAGAGTAAATAGAAATATATATACGCGCGAAAGTTAAGACTATTATAATAAGGAATATCTTAAGTAAATAGAAAGCTACTAGTCTAGTACTACTAAGCCTTATAATAGTACTTAATAAGCTACCTATAGAATCGACTATAGCGAATTTATAACTTTATATACTTTTATAATAACTCGATTTAGACCTTTTACTACTTAGTAGCTTTTCTTTAAATAATACTAAGTTACGTAAAGTAAACGTATTATTTAACTTTATAATTAAGGCGATTTAAGAGGCTTTATTTTTAACGAAGTAATATATAAAGTAAATAACTTATACTTTTAAAGTAATATATAGTAAGAACGTTACTTTATATAAGTAGTTATAAGAATTAAAAAAGCTTCTTAATACGCGAAAGATTTAAAAGAAGAGAAAGTAAGTCGTATTAAAGAGTAAGTTTATATTTAATATATAGGAAGTACTTAAGATAATTAAGGTAACTAAAGCGAAGTTATCGACTAAAAAACTACGCGAACGCTTACGTAAGCGTATAATTAAAGAAGTACTAAAGGATAAGGAAGATAAAGTACTTAAAATATATATAGTAACTTAAATTCTAACTATATTATTATTATAGTACGTAAGTAGTTATTAAATATAAATATTAATATTATTATATCTCGCTTCCTTACCTATTTTACTTCCCCGCGGTTTACGTTACTAAAGTACTAGTATTATTATACTTCTAATATAGCTTACTATTTAGTAGTTATATTTAGAAATAAGTAATTAACTTAATAATATAAACTATAGTAACTTACTTAATAATTATACTTAGTATCTTTAAAGGGCTTTATAACTACTATTAATCTACTAAATATCTAGTAGAATAGAAATACTAAATATAGATCTACTAGACATCGTAGTAACTAAATATCTAGTACTAAATATTTATCTATATTAACTACCCTAGTAGATATATAATATATCCGAAAGAAAAGAAATATAACGTCTACTATTAAGTATCTTACCTTAACTAATACTCGCTTCTACTATTAATTATAATAGAATAGCTCTTTACGTACCTTATTAAGTAATAGAAAGAAACTAGCTAGTAATTTATTTGTTCGAAGCGACGACTATAACTAAGATAATAAGTAAGATAAAAGTAGCTATAAGTTACTTAAAAGCTATCGTAGTACTAGCGTTACTTATATATATTATCTAGTAGACTATATATAGCTAAACGCTCGAGAGAGCTAGTACGCTCTATCCGAGGCTAAGAGGGAGTACGCTTAATATTCGATTATATTACTATTTAAAGGTTACTTAAAGGCCTTAAAACTTCTCGGTCTCCTCGTATAATTAAGAGCGCTTCGAAATAACGATACTACTATTACTATTAGATAAACTAGAAGGTAAATTAAGTAGATACTTACTACGTTTTAAAGATATAACTACTTAATACTATACCTTCTAGCGTCCTCTTACTATTAGTTAGCTTTAGCGTTTAAACGTACTTTATTAATAAAGTAAGAAAGCTTAACTTTCTTTATTATTACTTAGCTCGTTTTACTTACGCCTTAATATATAGCTTATTAAGTTAGATATAAACTAAACATTTATTGTTATAGTAGGACTTATACTCGTTATAGTTATTATATTTATTAGTAGTAGTAAGAGCGATATCTTCGTCTACTTATTTACTAATTTACTATAAGTCTACTAGGTAAATAGTAATCGGAAAAGAGTTATTTATATTAACTCCTTCGCGAAACTAGAACTAGATATTAATTAGTATAGAACATAAATAGAGTTTAAGGTACTCTTACCTCGACCTCTTAAACTTCCTTTATACTATAGAAAGGAAGCTAATAAGACTATTTACTATATATAAATAAAGATATTCTCTTAACTCTACTATAAATCTTAGTATCGTATTTAACTACTTTATCTTCTCGACTAGTCTTATCGTAGTAGTTAATAGTTACGTACTTTATTAAGTTAATCCTTCTATAAATAGCTCTTCGATACTTTATTAGTTACTAGTATAGTACCTTAATTACAAAAGTATCGCGTTCGGGAATATTAAAGTAAACGAAGTAATATTATACTTATTATAGAAGTAAATATAGTATAGCCGAACTAGTATAAGCTTTAGTAGTAATAGAAAACTTATATAATTACCTTAGCTATTCCCGGATAACTTAGGTAATACTAGTAGCGCTAAAAGAGTATAATAGTAGAGAAAGTAAAGTACGTCTTTTTACTAGCTAAGGGTTTAGTAGTAGTAATTAACTCTTAAGATTATTCTAGTTTAATATATTAGAAGTTAAGTACTCCTCTATAAAGCTAATCTAGTATTTAGGGATTAATAAGTATCTTATAAGTATAGATTATCTTTTAAACTAATATGTACATATTTAAGTACTAGATTTATTAGGTAATAATATATTATATTCCGTATAATACTTCGCCTTTCGTCTAAGGTATTATTATAGCGCGATACGTATATTAGCGCCGTAACGTTAATCGCGCGACTATTTATTATATAAATAATAGAAAGTATAAATAGCTTATCGACTTGCTAACTATAGTATATAATATACTTATAGTAGTATCTTACCTTACCCTATATATAAGTATAATAATACGCGCGTTTTATATATTAGAAACTCGCTAAGACCTTTATACCCTTACTATATACCGTCTTAGTATAGCTAATACGTAGATTTACCTAATACGCGGTAAATACTAACTATCCTAAACTTTAATACTATATTAACTCCGCTAATATAAGCTTAATTAAGGATACGCTTATAGAAATAGAATCGCTAAAGTCTAGAGAATCTCCTAACTATACTAGAATAGCTAATAAGTATAGTATTATACGTTTTATATTAACGCGAAGGTACTAAGTTATTATAATATTATATACGACTAATATACTTAACTAATAAAAGCTTAGTAACTAATAAGAGCGGGAGCTTATATAATATATCGAAAGACTTATAAAGTAAGGTCTACCTTTTATAAGAGAAATAATATAAAACTTTACGTTAAAAATAACTTTAAAGCTTATAAGTAAGACTTAAGTTACTTACTTTATTAACTAATATAATATCTATCTTATCTTATAGTAGATTATAAGTATAAATAGCAATTACTACTAAGTTAATTTAGGAGATAAATATAGCTTATACTTTAATTTATTATATTATAAGATTAGTTAATATAATATTAAGGCTTACTATATATATAATATAAATAAGAAGGGCTTTTTAATTAGTATTACTAGCCGATTAAAACGAGTATTTAGTAGATAAATATAAGAGAAGAAAGAAGTTAAAGTAACTATATAAGATAACTTACGTAAATAAATTATTATTCTAGTTTATATAACGTGTTTTATTACCGAGTAGTTACCCCTACTAAGTAGCTACCCCTTACTAATATCGCAACTATTATAGACTATTATAATAATACTACTACGACGTAACGCGCAATTTACCTATAACGAAGGCATACTATACCTTACTATTAAGGCTACCTAAGTAACCCTTCCTAATAGTATAAAATACGCGTCTAAGGTATACGACGTCTCTCGAACGACGCTAAGACGACGACGCGACGGAAAGCTCGCACGACGCGACTATAAGCCTAACTCGAAGAAGCTAAAGAAAATAGAGGAGGAGGCGATAGTAGTACGTATACTCGAGCTAGACTCGCGAGGGATAGGCGCTATAAGGACTATAGTAGAAGAAATAGCTAACGATCTACTTACTACGCGCGGTAAAGGACCTATTAGTAAGTACTAGGTAGACAGGTTCGAGACGCGTATTAAGGAAGTTAAGCTTCGACGTAGTCGTCTATACGATCGTTAGCGAGCCTTAAACGAAGACGTACGCGTTATAACGCCCTAGTTCGAGCTAGTTAGGAAGATAAAGGGAAAGTATAGTATCTTAAATAAAGACATATATAACTTTAATAAGTCTAGGTTTATAATAGGCATAATTAACGCTTAAATAGTCTTTATAGGCTCTAAGAAACGAAGTAATTCTAAAAAGGTATAGCTAGGTAACTAGGAGTAAGTTACAATTATCTAAGGTATCTACGCTACTAAGTAGGCTATCTTACCCTTTATTATCTTTAGTAACAAGGTCCTTATATCGAGCTAGTACGTCGGCCTACCTCGCGATTAGGTAATTAAGACTAGCGCTAATAGCTAGACGACGAATAAGCTTACTTTAAAGTAGTTAAAGTACTTTAACGCGCATATAAAGGCGCGTTAAGTAGGTATATACCGCCTACTAATTATAGACGGCTACGAGAGTTATAGTAGTTATAATTTCTATAACTACTATAAAGAATAAAAGATTATTATTCTTTGTATACCCTTATACTTGTCGCACTTATTATAGCTACTTAACGTAGGCTATTTTGCCCCTTAAAGCGGGCGTATAACGCGGAGATTAATAGCTAGTCATAGTACTCTACTACGTAAGTTAAGAAAGAGGCCTTCTTACTAGCCTTTCGTACTACTTTCGATAAGGCGATTATAAAGGAGAATATCCTAGTAAGCTTTAGAGGCGCTAGTTTAGTTCCTTACGACCTAGAGTAAGTACTATCGAAGCTCGACGTAGTACTTTATACGCCGACACTCGCACTATTAGAGGTCACTCCGTGGGAGTCTAAAATACTAGCTAACCTAAAGGAAATAGAGGCGTAGATAACGCTAGTTTGTAAGCGGATACGATAGTATAGAGAATCGCCTATCTCGCCTCTCTTATAAGCTATAAATTCGCTTACTAAAGGCGTAGCTATTATAGGTTATAAATTAGAGTTATAGACAAGGGAAATCGCAAGTCTTTAGAAGTCGATTAAGGCGTTAATAGAGTAGCGTAGTCGTAAAAGAAAGTACATTCGAATAGAGGAGAGCCTAATAGTAAGTAACGTATAGGATTTAATAGCCGAAAAGGATAGTAGTAGTAAGGAGGGTACTAAATAGCCTATAAAGAGGGTGCGCGCGTAGAGGTACTATAGACGTTACGGTAAGACTAGCTATAATACGCGTACCTATACTATAGAAATAGTAAATATAGACGATAGCGACGCTTCTAAATAGTATTATAGGCTAGAGTATGTCTTTATATAGTATTGTAGTGCGAAGGTAATAGTCTATAATAGTCGCGATGTTAGTAAGGGGTAGCTACTTAGTAGGGGTAGCTACTCGGTAATAAAATACGTTATACGCTAATAAATTAATATTACTACTAAGCCTTATTTATTAAGCTACTAGTAGAGCTATATAACTAAGCTAAGTAAAAGATATTAAGTTAAGAAAATACTTAGTATATATTAGCTTATTACTATTAAGTTAAATAAATAATAATATAGGCCTTACTTAACTTAAATAAGTATTTAACTATTATACTAAAGTAAAAGTACGATAGTCTTACTAGTTACTTATTCTTAATAGCTATAAATCTTACGTTATTATAGATTTTATTAAGTATTATAATTAATATTAAATACTCTTAACTATCTTTCTTCCTTATTTAACGTATACGTTATAGCTACTTAATATAGTAATATTTAAGCCTTTCTTATAAGTTTACTTAAACGAGCTATTAGCTTTCTTTAAAAGAAGCTAAGGACTATTATTAATTAAAAGGGAAACTTCTTCTCCTTATTTTAAAAGGCGTAAGTAAGTTCCTTTAAAGAAACTATAATACTTAGCTCCTTTAAAGTAACTAATATATTACTACTTAACGTAAATATTATACTTAAATAATTTGCTAATATTACTTTAAATAAGTAAAAGTCGTAGGAAAGCTTTACGTTAATACTTAGCGCTTTTAATTAGAAAAAGATAAAGTAGATTATTAAAGTAATAATAAAGGATAATATTACTACTAAGGCGTAAAAGTTTAGTTACTTATTTTACTTTATCTTAGTTTAAAACTAATTACTTTAATATAAAAATAAGGGCCTTAAAGAAGCTTTAAGTAATAAGAAAAAGCGTTAAAAGTATAGTAAGCCTTTTAATCTTTAGTAACGTAAAGAGTATTATAGTAGTACTATTTTCTAATTACTAAGAAAAGTTAAAGAAGTATATACTTATTAAATAGTAAAGGAACGTAAAGAAAAAGAATAGTAACTTTAAAAAGTTAAGTTAACTAAACTTAAAAAGACTACTTAACTATATAAGCTTAAGGTAATCTAGGAGAAACGTATAGTAAGAAAGGTAGCTAAGGTAGTTAAGAAAAAGAAAAGGCTAAGAAGGCTAAATAAGTAGTTAAACGCGCTTATTAATAAGAAGCTTAAAACGCTATAAAAGCTCTTTAATTATCTTAAAAGGGTAAGAGAAAAGCCTTAAGCTTACGTAAATAAAACATTAAGCGTAGAAAGTAGGTAGTTAATACTATAAGTAATAAGAAGGCCTTAAGTATTATATTACTACTCTTACTTATTACTACGCGCCGTAGCTATAACGTTATACTTCTAAGTAAATATAAGTAGTATAAGCTGTTCGCATAGGTCTATTTACTACTCTACTACAAAACCTTGTGATAATAGCTATTGTGGGTGGGCCTATAGCCTCATCTTTGGTCGTGGTAATATAGTGTTCGGCGCGCATTAAGTGGATCCGCGCATTGCCTATGCCAAGACGGTAGTCGATCAGTTCGAATTCGAATTTGACCTCTTTGCTCGCAGGTAAAGCCATCTCATTAAATTTGCCCTGTTCAGTCGCCCAGAGCGATGCAGAATACTTAGGCCAGACTCTGCTGTGTGAAAGATAGCGGGCGGCATCGTTGGCAGGCTCGTAACACGAGACTCAAGGGATGCCGAAGGCGACGGTACACCGAGCAGTGCATGCAGAGTTCAGCTCTGCGCCACGGCGCTTAGCTGCTGCATGCTTAGCCCTATCCTTTCCTCACCGCCATCCGTCCCGTGCATGTCTCATCACTGAAAGCCTCTGCACTTGAGTACTGACGAAACGGTCATGATCTGACGAGCGGTTGTGGCTTCCACTGTGGTAGGGTGACCACCGAAAGGTCGCCAACTCTGCCGCTAGGCGTGTGTAGGCAGTCACGTGAGGTTTACCTCTGGGTACTTACTTCTTCATTCTGAAAGGGAGATAGACGGTCATTTACTCAATTAGCAACTGTTTCATTCAATACTCGCTATTGTGTTACGACCAAGGATCGTCTCCACTTCTGGTTATATAGCTGCCTTCTGTAGTCTTGATCGGCCCTATCCATAGTTCTCTACACCACAATACACCCGGACATGGCACCATACCGGTACCAACCGCTCGACGGGGCTGCGGGGAGATTCGTCTGATGACCTTGCTTCCTGGCGCCTTCTCCGACCATGTCCAAATCACTCTCTCCACAGCACAGTTCGCAGCCGACAAAAGCTTCTCAGCTCCGAGATTCGAGGCCCTCTCGTATGCATGGGGAGCGGCAGACGATCCAGTTGGGATCTCGGTGTATGAGGATGCAAAAGGGGCTCACGAAACGGTTACGTGCGCGTTACGCAAAATTTGGCAACTGCTTTGCCTTATCTTCGACACGAAAATGAGGAAAGAGTCCTCTGGATCGACGCTATATGCGTCAACCAGCAAGATCTTGTCGAGAGGAGCAATCAGGTCCGCAAGATGGCCGACATCTACAGCCGTGCGGAACGCGTAGTTGTCTGGCTAGGTCCTGAGAGCGAGAACAGTGCCAACGCTCTTCAACGATTACACGTTCTGGGTTCCCATGTCACAGTTGACTGGACCTCGTTTAGGTATCGAGCTAATACCAAGCAAGATCGAGATCTGGCCAACCAAAACGTCGATGTGTCCTTCACTGAAGAGGACTTCTCTGCCATTCACGCTCTCTTTTGCCGTTCATGGTTCGAAAGGCTCTGGGTTCGGCAAGAAGTTCAATTGGCGACTGTCGCTATCCTAGTCTGCGGCTATTCCATGATACCATGGAACACCTTTCGGAATGCCGTCCGCTGTCTTTACACGAAGCTCCGGCTCAGAAGTATCCGAGCTTTTTCAGATCGTCTAAATCTGATTGAGAATATTGTAGACTACAGCGGAAGTTACACTGGTCTCGGTAGACGAGCGTACTCGGCAGGAGACTGCAAGTGCTCGGATGAACGAGACAGGATCTTCGCAATCCTGGGCGTACTGCACCACACAGACAAAGAGCGCTGGTCATTCGAGCCCAACTACACTAGTACACTATGCCAGGTGTACGAAGATGTATCATTCAGCTACATGGAAGCCTGGGAGAATCTCCATCTAATGGATTATTGCGATCTAGCAAGCAGGGACAACAAGCAAGACCTGCCAACCTGGGTGCCCGACTGGACCTCAATGTCGAGGATACCTTACCCCTTTTCCTTTGGGTTCGCGGACTGCGGGGCTCCCGGAGACTTCGAGCGTAATGGCAAGGGTGTACTACGCGCTAGGGGCCTATACGTAGCGACGATTGAGAGGGCCGACAAGCTTCAGGATCATGTTCGCGGTTCTTACACCAAGAACGTCGTTGAGATACGGCGGATTTCGCATGGCATGACCTTAACGGATACGTATGTGGGCGGCGGCACGCAACTGGAAGCTTTGCGCCGTACCTTCCGGGCGAACAGGTTTAGCGAGAATCGGGACCCTCCCGACAGTGCTATCATCACGGAGCAGCAAAGTAGGAGTGCATTTTCGAGGCTTTTAGAATGCTCACTAGAAAGCTTCGAGGGGGCAACTTTCCAACGGACGTCGAACAATACCTATTTGGACCGTCGCGGTACTGGAAAGGAAGATCTTTTGTCGTCACAGAGACTGGATACATTGGTCTTGCTCCTGCGGCTACTAAATCTCAAGATTTGGTCTGCGTCCTGCTGGGGTGCAGATTGCCCTTAGTCATCCGTCCTCTTGGAGTAGGATCGCCCCGATTCCAGGTGATTGGGCATTGTTACATAGACTCGCTCATGGCAGGCCAAGCGTTCCTCGGCCCACTTCCGGAACCATATAGATATATCTTGAAATTTCAGAACGGAGATTGGTTGGATGCTTTCCTGGACGAGCGCACAAAAGAGTCGCAGTGTGAGGATCCGCGGTGGGAGCTTCTACTTGGAGAGGATTATCGGGACAAGCTCGGACTAAAAGGTATGAGTCGGGATCAGAAGACAGCGTTGCTGATGAGTGAAGCAATGAACTCGAGGGGTATCGAAACGACTTGGTTCGAATTCGTGTAGCATTGTCGAATGAAGCGAACGTTCCCAGAAGCGTGAACCCTACTCACACTGATACGCCAAGTTTAGAGACGACGAGCTCAATGCAGTGCAACTCGTAGAATAGTAAAACTCACGCGACACAGATCAGAAAGAGCAAAGAAAACTCGTGGATGACCTCTAGGAAGGCCGATGAAGGCAGAGCTTCCAGCGTGCAGATCCGGTTTTGTAGTGGGGGCGATGTTTAGTAGCCGGACGTTAGTCTATAGTGTAAAGAGCGAGCGAGGTTAGGCGGTATACTTGACGTGCTTCTTGCTTGCTTTTTCTTATAGACGTTCTTACGCGCATAGGTTAGCTAAGGTAGAGATTTAGTTAAAATAGGTAGGAAGTTATAATAATTCCTAGCGCTACTAAAAAGGAATAGTATAACTTAAGGTACTCCTTACTTAGTAAAGTTACCTTTCTTAAACTTATAGTATATACTAAGTATAACGTATTTTATTACTAAGTAGTTTACTATTACTAAGCGGTCTACCCTTATTAATATTGCGACTATTATAAACTATTACTTTCGTATTATAATATTATATAGAAATATACTTTAGTTTATAATACTATTTAAAAGTATTACTATTATTTAGATTTACTATTTCTATAATATAAGTACGTATATTATAGCTAGTCTTATTATAATATTTATAGTACTTTTATATATATATTTTCTTCGTAAGTTATTTAATATCCTCGTTATTACTATTATCCTTATTAACTATTAAATTCTATACGTTACTTACTATAAGACTTTCCTCTATTTAAATATACTTTCTTTTATAACTACGCTACTTTATTAATACTTTAATTAACTTTTAAAGACTTATAATTTCCCTTATTTATAACTCTAATTTATAACTTATAATAGTTATACTTTTAGTAAGTAAATTTATAGCTTATAAAAGAGGCGAAATAAGCGAATTTTTATATAGTTATATACGCTTATAAACTAGCGTTATTTACGCTTTTATTTCCTTTAAATTAGCTAGTATTTTAGACTCTTATAAGGTAACTTTTAATAGTACGAGTAATAGTATATAAAGTATTATATTAAGCTTTAATAGTACTTACTCTAAGTTATAAAAAACTAATTTAACGCCTTTAAAGCTTACTATTATAAGATAATAGCTACTTAGTCCGAATAGATAGTTATATAACTTATTAAACTAAGTAAGGAATTTCTTTATCTCTTAGTTACTATTATAAATAACTTAATTAATTAATAAGTTATAGTTAGTTTTACTATATATTCGGTTATAGTTAAGTACTTAGTTTAACTAGTTATAAATCCGAGTTTATAATAACTTACTACTTAATTAAGTATAGTATATTTTATACTTAAAAGGGCTATAATAAGTAGTAAAACTAGTACAATTAATACTTATATTAAAAGGGCTACTATAAGTAGTAAGACTAATATAATTCCTATATATAAAAGGGCTACTAAAAGTAATAAGACTACTTATAAAAGTATACTAGTACTTAGAAGGACTATAAGGTAGTAAGACTAAGTACTATAAGGTATAGTAACTAAAAGAACTATAATAAGTAGTAAGACTAGTTATATTAAGTTAAGTTCTTTACTACTAAGAGCTTACTAAATATTATAAAGTCTACTTTACTTTTATAAATATCGAAGTTTACTAACTTATTACCTTCCCTTTTATACTATTTTAATTCTACTATAACGTGTTTTATTACTAAGTAGTCTACTATTACTAAGCGGTCCGCTCTTATTAACATCGCGACTATTATAAACTATTATAATAATGCCTTTATAACGTAACGCATAATTAACTTATAATAAAGGTATACTATACCTTACTATTAAGGCTACCTAAGTAACTCTTCCTAATAGCTAAAGATACGTATCTAAGGTATTCGACGTCCCTTAAATAACCCTAAAACGACGACGTAACAAAAAGCTCGTACGACGTAACTATAAGCTTAACTTAAAGAAGTTATAAAAGATAAAGGAGGAAGTAATAGTAGTACGTATACTCGAGTTAGACTCGCGAGAAATAGGTACTATAAGAACTATAGTAAAAGAAATAACTAATAATCTACTAGCTACGCGTAGTAAAGGGCCTATTAGTAAGTACTAGGTAGATAGGTTTAAGACGTATACTAAGGAAGTTAAGCTTCGACGTAGTTATTTATACGATCGTTAGTAAGCCTTAAACGAAGACGTACGTATTATAACGCCTTAGTTCGAGCTAGTTAAAAAGATAAAGAAAAAGTATAATATCCTAGATAAAGACATATATAACTTTAATAAGATAGGCTTTATAATAGGTATAATTAACGCTTAAATAGTCTTTATAAGCTCTAAGAAACGAAGTAATCCTAAAAAGGTATAACTAAGTAACTAGGAGTAAGTTATAATTATCTAAGGTATTTACGCTATTAAGTAAGCTATCTTACTCTTCGTTATCTTTAGTAGTAAGGTCCTTATATTAAGTTAGTATATAGACCTACCTCGCGACTAAGTACTTAAGACTAGCGCTAATAGCTAGACGATAAATAAGCTTACTTTAAAGTAGTTAAAGTACTTTAACGCGTATATAAAGGCGTATTAAGTAAGTATATATTACCTACTAATTATAGACGACTATAAGAGCTATAATAGTTACGACTTTTATAACTACTATAAAGAATAGAAGATTATTATTCTTTATATACTCTTATACTTATTATACTTATTATAGCTACTTAATATAAGCTATTTTGCCCCCTTAAAGTAAGTATATAACGCGGAGATTAATAGCTAGTTATAATACTTTACTATGTAAGTTAAAAAAGAGGCCTTCCTACTAGCCTTTCGTATTACTTTTAATAAGGTAATTATAAAGGATAATATTTAGGTAAGCTTTAGAGGCGCTAGATTAGTTCCTTATAACTTAGAGTAAGTACTATCGAAGCTTAATATAGTACTTTATACGCCGATATTCGTACTATTAGAAGTTACCTCGTAGGAGTCTAAAATACTAGCTAATTTAAAGGAAATAAAGGCGCAAATAACGCTAGTTTATAAGCGTATATAACTACATAGAAATTCGCTTATCTCGCCTCTTTTATAAGCTATAAATTCGCTTACTAAAGGTATAGCTATTATAAGTTATAAATTAAAGTTATAGACAAGGGAAATCGCAAGTCTTCGGAAGTTAATTAAGGCGTTAATAGAGTAGCGTAATTATAAAAGAAAGTATATTTAAATAGAGGAAAGTCTTATAGTAAGTAACGTATAGGATTTAATAGCTAATAAGGACGATAGTAGTAACGAGGGTACTAAATAGCTTACAAAGAAAGTACGTACGTAAAGGTACTATAAACATTATAGTAAGACTAACTATAATACGCGTACTTATACTATAGAAATAGTAGATCTAAATAATAGTAATACTTTTAAATAGTACTATAAACTAGAGTATATTTTTATATAGTATTATAGTACGGAGGTAATAGTTTATAATAGTCGCGATATTAGTAAGGGCGAACTACTTAGTAATAGTAGACTACTCGGTAATAAAATACGTTATCGTTTTAATTTATATAAATAATTATAATAAGCTTAATAGACGAATTCTTTAGTAAAAAAGGCCCGTTCTTATTCTTATAAAAAGGAATTCGGAGAGATAGTTTATACTTATAAGAGAGTAGTTAATAGGAGAAAATATTTAGTTTATTATTAGAAATAGATTAAAAGTAAAGGAAAGTATATAAACGATAACTTTATTTTTAACTTTAAGAAAAGAGTTTATAATAACTATATAGTTTCCTATCTTTCTATCTTATATTTAAGTTAATATAAAAGCTAAATACTAAATTACTATTTATATTAGTAAGGATAACTAAGACTAAATTAAGGACTTAAATATAACTATAACTAAATAAAAGGAGCTAAGGAATAAATACTTAAATAAGCTTTAAATAATAATAAGGTAGTACTTATAGGATTTTATTAACTATAAGATAAGCCTAAAGACAACTATAAATAAAGTATAAACTTAATTAACTAAGCTAAGTAAGAGGGTAGTTACTACTTAACTAAATATAATAGTTATTAAGAAGTTAAGTAGGAGACTTTAGTAGTTACTTTAAGCTTTACTAAATAAATATACTATCGTAAGGGATACTATTAATACTTAAATAAACCTACTAATTAAGGAGTTAATCCTTAAGTTCTAAGAGAAAGAAATTTCTCTTAAGGTTAAAGTTAGCTAATTTACTCTTCTTATTAAAAGGTATTAATAATAAAAGACGTTTAATAAAAGGAAATCTTAGTTACTAAATTAAGCTAAGTATTATCTTTATAATAGTAACTACTAGCTAAAAACTACTTTTCTTTTAAAGATATAAGAACTATAATTAAGGATAAAAGGAAGTAAAAGAAGTCTTAAGCTAAGTTAAAGAAGAGTAATAACGATATAATAGAGTTAATTAATAAGCTCTATAAAGAGGTTATAAACTTAAAGTAAAAAAGGATAGGCTTAAAGTAAAAAAGAGGAAGTATAAAGCCTTTAAAGTTAAGGAAACTTTAACTTTAAGTAAATCCTAAACTATAAAGTTAAACCTATTAAGCTAAGATTAAGAGTCTATAGACTTTATTAAGGAAGTTACTTATCTCTTTAAGGAAGTAAGAAGTAAAGTTTCCTAATAAAGTTAAGCCTTTAATACTAATATAAGTTTATATATAACTAATTAGTCCTAGTTATTTAAGGGACTACTTTAAGATATTTTAAGACGAAAGATTATAGTAAAAGGAGGAGTTTTATTCTTAAACTACTAAGGTATAGTAGAGATAATAAATAAGAATAAAAACTCGATCCTTTTATTAAAGATACTTTATATTCTTAATCTTAAAGTTAACTTATTATTTAAAAGGAAGATATATAAGAGCGAACTTTATAGGACCTTTAACGAAGATAATATATACTTAAAAGATAAATAAGGAAATATTATAATAAAGGTAAAGTATAAAGGTAGTATCTATATTATAAATAAAATTACTTCGCCGAATAATTAATATATGTTTTAAGTTATATTAAGTACTTATTAAGGTTCTATTCTATTAAATTTACGAGATAAGATTACTTACTAATAAGTAAAATCTATATAGCTCTAAGAGCCGAGTAATTAGCTAGTTAATATACGCGAGAATTTGCTAATAAAAGTCGAAGTAAATATTATATAACTCTCGGAGTTATATAAAGATCTAATAAACAATCTTAAAAAGGTATTAATAAAAGATATAACTTAAAAGTAGAAATACTAACTATAGTATAAAAGGCTTACTTATTTTAAGGCTAAAAAGATTAGTAACTTATATAAGGTTATAATACTTACTAAACTAATTTAAATTAATAAAAGCTATTAATATAAGATTTATACGCTTACTAAGATTAGGAATAAGAAGGGACTTCTCTTAATAAGAAAGCTAGAAGTACTTAACTTAGTTTATATAAATATTTATAAACTATTTAAACTAATATAGTAAGAGTAACGTGTTTTATAAGTAAGTCGGCTACTTAAGTAAGTTAACTACCTCGCGAAACTAAAATACCTACGTAGTAACATTGCGTAATACCTTAATAACGTAACGTGCAATATACTTATACTAAAGGAGATATATACCTTACTATCTCTAATATTATATCTAAGTAAATTTAAAGCGAAAGACGCGCTATAGTAGTATATACTATACTCCGATTAACGCTATAAGACCGACGCGCTAAATAGCGCTCTCGACGCGACTACGAGCCGAAATTAAAGCGCCTTATAAAACTAGAAGAGGAGGTAATAGTATAGCGTATACTAGACGAGAGTTTACGTAGCGTATTACCCTCGAAGGGAAACGTATAAGATATAGTAGATAAACTACTAGGAGAGCGTAATAGGAAGCCTATTAGTAAGAACTAAGTTAATAACTTTATTAAGCGTACGCTTAAGCTATAAACGCGATAGAGTCGTCCGTATAATTGCTAGCGAGCTACCTACGAGGATCTAGTAGTTATCTAGCTCTAGTTTACGCTTATCTAATTAATAAAGGCGAAGTATAGTATCTTAAATAAGGACACTTACAATTTTAATAAATCTAGCTTTTTAATAGGTAAGATATTATCTTAGCTAGTTATTATAGGCTTAGAGAAACTTAATAAATAGAAGAAACTATAGCCTAGTAATCGCGAGTAAGTTACCTTAATATAAGGCGTTAGGGCTATAGGGCGCGTTATCTTACCCTTTATTATCTTCGTAAGTAAGGTCCTTATCTTAACTTAGTTTAACAATTTACCTCGTAACTAGATTATTAAGGTCTCCTCTACTAGCTAGACTAATAATAAGCTCGCGCTTACGTAGCTTAAGTACTTCGATATATATACGAAGGCTTATACTATTAGAGTATATAGACTACTTATTATTAACGGCTACGAGAGTTACTACTTAGTCGAATTTTAGGATTACTATAAGGAGAATAATATTATAGCTCTCTATATACCTCTATATTCCTTGTACTTACTATAGTTACTTAATATTGTCTACTACTCGCTACTAAAGCGCCTATATAGCGATAAGATCTTAGCCTTAGTACGTAGTCGCGTTTACTATATTACGAAAGAAACCTTCCTAATTACCTTTAAAGTAGCTTTTAAGAAGGCGTTTATATAGGAGAATATTTGCGTAAAGTTTCGAGGCGCTAGGCTAGTCTTATATAACTTAAAGGCTATATTATTAAAGCTAAATATAAGGCTATATACGCTAACGCTACTTATACTAGGTATAGTCGAATAGGAGGCGAAAATACTACGTAACGTTAGCGAAATAGAGGCGTAGTTAACGCTAATTCGAAATCGTATATAAAAACATTAGGGGTCTCTAGTAAGCTCTTTAGATAAGTAAGTTAAATAGCTAACTAAGGGCGCTTAGTAGATAGCGTATAAGATAGTATTAATACGCGAAGAAATAGCGCGTCTACGAGACGTAATTAAGGCGACTATAAAGCGTAAGAGCCGTAAAAGGTAATACGTATAGATAGAAGAAACTCTAATAGTAGGTAAGGTAGCTAATTTAGTTACTACTAAGGAGAATAGTAGTAGTAATAACGGCGAGAAGGCTACGAAGAGAGTACGCGTAAAGTAGCGTTATAACTATTACGGCGAGACTAGGTATAACTCTTATACTTATAAAGTAGAAATAGAAGATATAGAAGATAGTAACGTTTCTAAATAATTATATACTATTCTATAGACTACTATAAAGTATAATAGTATTACGCAATGTTACTATATAGGCGTTTTAGTTTCGTAAGGTAGCCGACTTACTTAGGTAGCTAACTTACTTATAAAATACGTTATATTATATTCCTTTTTATTATAAATAACTACTTAAGAAAAGCTTAGATCTATAGATTAAAGACTAGGGATAAAGCTCCTACTTACTTTTAGTAATAAAAGAAGAATATAAAACTTTAAAGTAAAGTTAAACTTAAGGCTATTAAAAGTAATAATACTCTTAAGTTAAAGGAAGTCTTTTAAGAGTAAGAGAAATAAGAGAGAGTTTAACCTTAGTTTACTATTACTTAAATATCTTTATAAAATAGAGTTATTAAAAGAAGTAACTAGACTATAGAGTTTAATATAAAGGTAATACTTAAGGACGTAGGGCTATTAAATAAGTTCTAGTTCGAAGTAATATAAACTAATATTTACCTTAGAAACCTTATATTTAATAAACTAGTTATTAATAGTAAATAGCTTAGTTCTAAGGAAACTTTTATTAAAATTACCTTATTAATCGACTATATTAGAGTTTAAGGTTATAAAGTTATTACTTATATAAACCTAAAATTCCTACCTTTATTTTTAAGATAAGATAAGCTAATAAATAGAAGTAAAGTTAAAGTCTTTATAAGCTATATTAAAGGTACTACTAAGTAATAAAAGTTCTAAGTATTAAATATAAGAAAGATAATTATAAGTAAAGTAATTAAGTTCTTTAAGAATAAAAAGGGAGGAAATATTAAGCTTAATATACTCGTTAGATTTACTTTAAATATAGTACCTTAAAGGAAGCTAATTAGTAAACTAAGAAAGTAGCTAATAAAGCCTATACTAAGTATTTATAAGGATATACTATAGTAAGAGGAGTTTCCTAAGACTATAAATTAAGAGGAGTCTTATATAACTTAGTAAAAAGAGTCTTTATAAAAAGAACTATAATAAGAGAAGTAAGAGATAATTATTTTAACTTAGCTAAGAAACGTATTTTTTACGTTAAGATTCTTACCTTAACTTTATTAAAGAAGGTCTTCTCTTACGTTAAAATCTTAATACTTAAGAAAATAAAAAGGAATCTTAATAAAGATAAGTTAAAAATTAACTATAAACTAACTAAGATTTTTAAGGCTCTTATAACTTTACTTATAAAAGAAGAATAGAGTTAAGTTATCGCTCTTTTTAAAGTTAATTAAGTAGAGGAGGAGTTCGCTTTTATAATAAAAGGTAAGATAAATATCCTAATTTTACGAACTTATTTAAAAGTTATTTATAACTCTATTTAAGGAAAACTTTAAAAGAAAGTTATTAAGAAGGAGCTAAATACTTTATAAGTAAACGTAACGTTTAATATAGTTACCTTACTAAAGGAGTATAATATTATATTAAGTAAATATGTTTTTTAAAACTAAGTTTAACTTAAATAAATTTCTAAATAAGTTAAAAGCTAAGTTAATAGTAAGAGGATTCTCTTAAAAGTACGGTATTAATTTTAAATATACTTTTACTCTTTATTATAAGTAGTTACGTAATGCTTAGAACTCGTTTATAAAGCGAACTCGTCCTACTTATAAGGGAGCTCGAGGCCTCCTTAGAGAAAGATAATAATTAGTCTCTACTATAATTTATTAAGTCCTAGCGTTTTATACGTTATTATAAACTACCCTTATAATTTTAATTATTCTACTTTAATAGTAGCTTATAAAACTTAATAAATAGTATAATAATAGTTAATATCGAGGCGTAAGTAAGTTAAATAAAACTTAATAGTAAAATGTAAAGAAAACTAGTCTTTATATTATAAGTTACCTTAGTAAAATACCTTAAGGAAGTACGCGTAAAGTAGACTCGTTTAAACTAAAAGGAAGAACTAAGGTAACTAGAAATTAGTAATAATATTTAATAGCGCTATACTACTAGCGCTACGCTTATAGCTTTCTTATATAAAGATAATAAGTTACGAGACTTATAAGAGGAAGAAGAAGAGGAATAGTCGAGGATAATAAATAACGTTATAAGTAAGGTAGCCTCGAGGATAAATACTAATAGTAGCGCGTTATTAGATCTTAAATAAATTACCCCTAGTACGCTAAGGTCCTTTATTAAAATAAAGGAGCTAACTCCCTTTTAAGGAAGACCCTTAAAGAGGTATATACCTTTATATATACCTTAGATATTACCTACTTAATAAATCCTTATTATTTTACTATAAATAAGTCGAAGATTTTATATAGTATTATATACCTTACTAGTAAGGCGGCGAAGAAGTAATACTAGTAATATAGCGTAAATAAGCTAAGTACTTATAATTAGTTTAAGGCTTTTTACGTAGACTTTATTAAGGATTTAGTAAACTATACTCTTATTATAGCCTATTAATATAACGTAGTAAAATAGACGGAATATTAAATAGTAGTTAGTTTTACTTCTTATTTAACTACGTTAAAGGATTAAATATCTACTTATATAAAGGCGTAGTATATATAATACTTACTTACTAAGTTATAACTTAAACTTTACTTATTAATTATAAAGTATAATACCCTTTTAAATATAAAATAAGAGCTAATCTCTTTAGTAACTTATATAAAGATAGTTAATAATCGACTTAGTAGTTATATATACTTACTTTATAAGTAACCCTTTATAAGAAAATCGAATTCCTAAGGCCTAGTAAAGAGGCCTTAGTAAGATAACTTATATATATATACCTTATCTACGGCTATACTTTACTTACGTATCGAAAGTAACTAGAAAATATTTATACTTTTAAGTAAAGTAAAGTACTATAATTATTATAAGAAAGAATATTATTCTTAAGACTATAAAGCCTTAAAAAGAAAAAGGCTAAAAGTAGCCTTACTATACGTAAGGTTACTACTAACGAACTAGCGCTAAGGTATATAAGAAAAGAAAGAAAGTTAGTAAAAACTAATATTAAACTTCCTTTACCTTTTAGTTTAAGTACGACTTATAGTCCCCTTATAAGGCGAGGTTATTACGCTTCGTAGTTATATAAAGACTACCTTTCTACTAAATAATACTATTAACTATAATATTATCTTATAAGCTTTTATATTATAATATAATTTAGCCTTATAATAAAGCGCGAACCTTTTAAAACTAAAATCCTTTTAAGGCTTAAGAGTATTTTACTATAAAGTATATAAGTTACGTATTTAAATTACTAACTTTATTAAAGTCGAAAAGAAAATAAATTTCCTATATTATATAATAGAAGTAAAGAGACTACTAATAATCCTAGGAAGGCTATAATAATATTAAGAAGGTATTATTATCGATTTAAGTATAAATTACTAGCGCTATAGTACTACTTATAGCATCTTTTAGATCTTAGACTCTAACTAGTTTATATAAGACTATAAGGAAAAGCCTTAAGTCTTTACTATTTTCTATATAGCTATTATAAGTTTACGTAAAGATTTACGTAAAAGTCTACGTAAAGAGCTATATAAAGAGTCTTATAAGGAGGCCTTACTTTTAAAAGTCGCGAATTTAAAGAATATTTTTAACTATAAGGATATAGTAAACCTTTTATAACCTAAAGGGGTAATATATATAATCGACTTAATAAAAGGTAAGGAGCTACCCTTTTAGCCCTTATATAACCTTTTAAGAAGGAGTTAAAAATACTTTAAGATTACTTAGCTACTATATAAGTAAATAACTAAATTTAATAATTTAAGTTTATAGTAAGTATATTAATTTTATTTATTTTAAAGAAAGATAAAAACGTAAGACTATACGTTAACTATAAAGATCTTAATAAGATTACTATTAAGAATCGCTATTTACTACTTCTAATTAGTAAGACTTTAAATTAGCTTAGTAGCGCGTAATAGTTTTTAAGTTAAACTTAAAAGATACTTACTATTATATATTGATTAAGTAGAGTAACAAGTAGAAGACTACGTTTTATATACGCTATAAATACTTCGAGTATTTAGTTAACGTAATTAACGAGGTAGTTAGTTAAGTAGAGTAGTTAGTTACTAAATCCCTACCCCTTAAGCTTTATTAATTATCTACGCATCGCAATAATAATATAATTAGAATCTAAGTCGCTAGATAAGTTCTTAAGTAGTTCGTTATTCTTATTCTCGAGTACTTCCTTAATAGGACGCTTACGTAGCTATTTACGAGCCTTTTCTTCGCTATTTCTACTTCTATTACCCTCGCTATTTCGAGTACTTCCTAAGTGCTAAATAGAAACCTCCCTTTTAATATAACTTACTTACCCTTTATTCGAGCCTTTCGTATATTAAGAAGCTTCTCTTACTTTACTAACTATTTACGTATTATAACATTCTTACTTTATATTAATTTAAAAGCGCAAGTTATTTACTTCGTATATTATTTCGCTAGAGATAAAAGATCCTAAGTAGTCCTAATCGTAAAATTAAGTAGTATATTTACTTCTCGTAGTTTAGTACTATTAGGCGAAGAACTATTAAGTAGCGATAGGTTTAGATCGAGTTATTATAGTAGCGTATATAGTAGTAAAGCGCTTAAAGTTATCCTTATAAGTAGCTTATTAAGTATAGATATTAAGCTTAGTAGTACTAAACTAGTACCGCGCTATCTACTAAGGATATTATTAGCTATAATTACCTTTACCCTCGCACGGATATATATCTTAACCTATTTAACGCGTAAGATATAGCCTAAGTCGAGTCGAAGAGTAGCGTTAGTTTTAAAAGTTAGTGCGCGCTTAAGTAGCATAAATACGCTAATATTAAGTAGTTAAAGTATATGCGAATAATAAGGTAATAGTATTATTAAGTCGATCGTATTCTATATATAAAACGCAATTACCTTACTAGTAATATAGCTACTATAGTTATTTATAATTAATAGTCTCTAGCTTATAGGGTCTTTTAGTCGTATTAGTAACTTAAATATAGTAATTAGTTACTCGTAACTATAACTATCGGACGTCTAGCTACTATTACTAGTTAAGAACCTCTAGTCCTTAAGTATTTAAGTAAGTATCTATATAGTATTCGTATGTTTAGCTTTAAAAATTAATAATAATAAAATAATTACGCTAGAAGCGCTTACGTGTTTAATTATAGTTATTTACTCTTATTTACTTTTAATTACCTTCTAATTACTATCTTTATATATATTAACTAATACCCTTAATAACTAACTCGCTTCGATAGCGAAACCGGACTTATTTATATTATAAACGTATTTTAAAGCGTATTAATTTTATATTTACATCTCTATTACCGCGTTAAACTACCTCTTTACGTTCTTATAACTTATCGCCTTAAACCGCTTAGTATTAATTTAACGTATCTAAATACTAGTAATCTCGAGATAATAAGTTTTAAAGCGATTTAACTAATATTAGCTAACTAGTCGAAGGGTTAGTATAAAAGCCTTAGAAAGGTAAACGCGTTTACGTCGTATTTCCTTAGTTATTTATATAGTTAACGTAGGCAACGTAAAAAACCCGGTACGCGTAAGACGTATAATCTATCGTACTAATATCTTCTCTTTCGCGTTTAAAAGGAACTACTCTTCTTAGTACGCTATAGCGCGTAATATTCGTCTAGATATACGGCTCTATAGTATTACGTTCGAAACGTAAAACGCGAGAGTAGCCTTACGAATCGACGGGTACTCCTTATTTTTAATAGCAAATATTACCTTTTAAATGTCCTTTTCCGTATAGGCTTATCTACTAAGTATAAAAGTACTTATAGTAAGTAGTAGTAACGGTAAAAGATAGAAAGGTCGCGCTTTAATAACTAACTACCCTACCTAACTAACTACCCTATTAATTACGTTATACTATTTAGCCTAACTAATACCCTAGTAATATTTTAAGCTTATATTAATAAAGCGTTAGTAGGTTTAATAAACGTCTCTTATATAATATATTTAGATAATATCCTTATTTATAATACTATAAGGGAAGAGTATATAAAGTACCTACGAGCCGTACTAGAGCGACTAAGGAAGTATATACTATTTATAAGTTAAAAGAAGTATAAATTCTTCGTATATTAAGTAGAGTTTCTTAGTTTTATTATAAGTTATAAAGGCGTCGTAATAGATAAAAGTAAAGTACGCGCTATTAAGGAATAGTTAGCCTTAAAAACGATTTATAATATATAATAGTTCCTAAAGTTTATTAACTTCTATTAATAGTTTATTAAGAACTACTTAAAGAAAGTAACTATATTAATTAAGTTACTAAAAAGTAGTTATAAAAGTAAGAGATTAGGGCCTATTTAATAGACTAACTCTAAGGAGAGGGTATTCTATACGTTAAAAATAGCGTTTATAAAAGTCCCTATTTTAGTATATTATAACTTAGTAATATACTTATAACTTAAAAGTAATATATTAAAGTTCGCCCTAGGGGCGATACTTTCTTAGTTACTATTAGACCGTAATAGTAGTAAGAACTAATACTCGATTATATTCTAGTCTTAAAAGATAATTTTAATAGAGTAAAATTATAAGGTATATAATTAGGAATTACTAGTTATAGTAGTAGTCTTTAAGTATTAATACTATTACTTCGAAGGAACTTTATACTCGATTTAAGTACTATTAAATTATAATAACTTAAAGGGTTTTATAAAGATAAAGTAACTTAATAGAAAGTAAACTAAATAGGCTATTATATTATTTACTTTCGATTTTATAATTAAGTATTAAGTAAGGAAGCTAAATCCTACTAATATACTATTAAGGCGCTTAAATTATAATATAAGGAAGGATATAATAAATTATTTCCTTCCTATACTATAATATAAGCTTATAGCTTTAAAGGAGCAAAGCGATAATGTAAGCGAATTACTATTAATTTAACGAGTCGTTATAATAGTTATAAATACTTTAAAAAAGTATTATAAGGATAAAGTTAAACTCTTATTAAGAAAAGGCCTTAACTAGCTACTTCTTACTTAAGAAGTAACGTAAGAGAAACGTCTTTAAAGTACTAGTATAATACTAGGCTTACTTAAAATCGCTATAGTTATAGTTATTATAATAGAAAACCCTTAAGATAATCCCTAGTTAAAAGTTAAGGATATAATCCTTATACTTCTTTTAAAAGACTCCTTAGCTTAAAAGTATAAAGACCTTATAACTACGAGCTACTAGTAAGCTACTAGTAGCGTAACTACGTAGTATTAAAAGGAAACTTCTTATATAAAGAAAATTCTCTCTACGTATTAAAAGATAGCGTATTATACGTATAGGTATTATATATATACTATAATAATGCGCTAGTAAGTTACTTTAGTAAAGAAAAGACTATTACCTTATTAAAGAAGAAGTACTACTAGCTATTTTTATAAGTAAATATAGCCGAGTATATACGTATATATAAAGTATATTAAAGGACGAAAGTAAAGTATTACTAGCTTTATAGTAAACTTACTTTCTTACTATATCTTATAAGGCTATAGTAGGAACTATCTATAGACTTTATTATAAACTTACTACTAAGTAAGAAAGGTAAAAGCGTTTATAATATAATCCTCGTCGTTATTAATTACTATATAAAGATAGTAAAGTATATTCTTATAAATAAGACTTATATAGTATTAAATATACTAGATCTTATAATAAACTATATAGTTAGTTAGTATAGTATTTAGTATTATATTAAATAAAGGTTTTATATTTATAAGTACGTTCTAGTTAGACTTTTACTATATAGTATACGTAACTCGAAGGCTTAGTATAGTATTTTACTTATAAATAAATAAGTAAATAAAGAGATAAAATTAAACGCTAAAGTAATACTTACGCTATTATTATAATAGTAAGTAGGTAGACTAGGCGAAATAGTTACTATTAGTAGAATTTACTTATAATAATAGTAAGTACTTTATAACTTATATAAGCCCCTTTTACGCCCTTTATAAATATAATTTAAAACTTTATATAAAGGCTTAAAACGAGCCTAAGGAAGGAGGAGTACTAGTAGTTATAAAACGAGTTTAATAACTAAAGGAAGAACGCGTAGCGTTAAAGGAGCGCTAAAAACGCGTATTTAAAGTAAGTAGTAAAGTATATAATAAACGATACTAACTAAAAATATATAGAGTTAAAGATATAATAATACTAATAACCAGAAATCTCTAACTTAATAAGCTAAATAAGAAGCTCTTATATAAGTTTATAAAGTCCTTTAAAGTACTTATTACTATCGAATTATAGGCGTACTACTTAGTACTTTTATTAGTATATAAAATTTATAATATCTTTTATATATTTCTCTTCGAAGTATATTATAAGTAAGATAATAGTAAACTAATAAAGGAGTTACTATTACTTAACTTTATAAAAGATAAATAAGAGTATAAAGTAAAACTAATATTAAATTAGAAAATAAGAAAGGAAATTAAATTCTTCCTTATAAAATAAAAAGACTAACTAAAAGAATATAATAAATAAGTATTAAAAGATAATATAAAAAACTTATAAGATAAGATAGTTACTTACGAAGTATAAAGGAGGCGTAAGCGAAGAAAAAGAAAAAGAAGTAAATAAATATTAATTAAAGAAAGCGAACTAATAGTAAGTAATTATAACGAAGGTAAAGTATAAGTAAAAAAGGAAGGGCTTATAAGCTCTTTACCCTTAAAATTTATTATTATTTCTTATTATATAGTAGGAAGTACTACGAAGGTAACTCGAAGGCGCTACGATAATATACTAACTCTATAGAGGCCGCGAAGTATAAGTCTTTAACTTCCTATTTCTTAAACCTTTATCTTAAAACTCTTTACCTTAAAATCTTCCTTAATAGTAAAAATAGAAGTAGCAAGGGCAAAATACTAGAGAAATACTAGTAGTTAATAAGCGTAGTAAAGGCGAAATATAATTATATATATCTTAAATATACTTAAGAACTTAGTTATATAAGTCTTTATATTCTCGAAGGCGAAGTAAATATAAGTTACCTTCTTATAATAAGTTAAGTTTAAAGACTACGAACTAGTAGTAGTATAATAGCGCTTTAAAAAAGTATCGCCTAAGACCTTATTATAATTATATTACTAAGTATTAAGGGTAGTAGTAATAGTAACTTAAACTTAAGTTAAAACTTCCTTTAACTTTATAATATCCTCCTTCTTAGCGCTACTAATATAGTAAAGCTTTATTAGTTCCTCGTAGGCGAGGTACGCCTTATTAATAACTAAGAAGAGTTAAGAGTTAATAATAACTATATAAGGCTTATAAGTCTAAATATAGTAAGAGTACTTACGCGTAGTTATAAGGTTATAATCTACGTTATATTTATTACTTATTTAAAGTATTAGCGAGGTATATACGCGTCGTATATCGAGGATAATACCTTTAGTAACTATATAGATTATATAGCGCTTATAAGTATTTTATTTAAGCTAAATATTTAGATTAAAAGAGGTAGTATATAAAGTAGCTACTAGTAATAAGAAGGTAATACTACCCTTACTTACTAGTATAATTAACTAAGCTAAGACTAAGCGCTTAAATAAAGTCTTAAGAAGTATAATAGCTAGTAGCGCATAGGTAAATTAACGGTAGTATATAAGTAAGTAAATAGTATTACGTAGGCGTATTACTATTCTTATTAGTTAAGAATCTTATAATATTATTATTTAAGTAAAATACGCGACGCTAATATTAGCTTATAAGGCCCCTATATAACGTTAATACTAAGTTAAAGTAACGCTATAAGCTAAGACGGCTCGCTTAGAGGGAAGGTAGTTATTACGAGTAGTTACGTAATACTTAAGACTTATTTATAAAGTAAACTTATCCTACTTATAAGGGAGCTCGAGGCCCCTTAAAGGAAGATAATAATTAGTTTCTATTATAATTTACTAAGTCTTAGCGTTTTATACGTTACTATAAACTACCCTTATACTCTTACCCTAAGGTATAATACTTTAAAAGTCTTTCTAACTATTATTATAATCGAGGATTTAAAGTACTATTAAGTAAATATTAATAATACTTTTACTAAGTTATTTTTAAAGAAGGAGATTTATATAGTACTTTTACTTAATATTAATCTCGCCTTTAACTAAGTACTTAAGGTTCTTAAGAGTTTATATAATCTTAAGTAAGTAGTAAGGAATTAAAACTAAAACTATATACTATAACTTTAAAAGCTAAGCTTCGTTTAAAGCGAAGTAAACTTATATCTTTTAATTTACTTAAAAAGGAAAATACTTCTCCTTATTTACGTAGATAATATCTAAGTAGCATATAAGGATATTAATAATATCTTATAGTTTAAAGAGGCTTTTACTTTTATCTTTAAGATTAAGGACTTAAGAGAAATTAACTTTATTCTTAAAGTAAGAATTATAAGGAATAAGGAAGCTAAAATAATTAAAATAAATTAGTCTTATTATATTAAAGATATTCTTACTAAATATAATATAAAGAAAGATAACGTTACGAAATCCTAATAGGTAAATTAGCGCGTTATAATACTAATTTACTCTCTAGTACCTAATCTACTAATCCTTATGTCTTAGATTTACGTATCGAATCTACGATATATACTTCGATCTATAGTATCTATAGTTCCTAGTATAACTATTAATATTGCCTATAATGATCCTAATAGGATACTTAATATAACTCTAAAGTACGAGTCCTTTAGTTCTATTAAAATCCTTAGTAAAGTCGCGAGGTATAGACCTAGTAAGTATACTATTACTATAGTTACTACTAGATCTTTCGTACTATACGTACAAATTAGCGTAAGTATAAGAGATAACGTAGTCGTATTATACGCTATTATAAAAATACTTTATTTACTTAAGTTCCTTACTAGGCTTATTTAGCTAGGTTCTTACTTATATATTTATTATATTAAAAGTCTTCTTAATCGCGCTCTATAACGCGCTATTAAGTAGTTTGTCCTCTAAAACCCTTTTATCTTAATTAACTATAAGTACTAATATCTCCTCGTTTTCTTCGCTATATATATTATAGTACTATATATATAGGCTACTTACGTTCCTAATTACGCGAGTAACCTTAAGCTTAATATTCTTTTAAAACCTACTCGAAGACGTAACTTAGTAGAAGAATACCTTTTATTAACTTTATTTATCTTTACCTTAATAGCCTTTAATATAAATATAGTAAGGGATAATAACTTACTACTTATAAGTATAGATAGTATATATAGACTAATACGCTAGCGTTTAGGGCTCCTATTACTAGCGTTTATAGTACTACTAACTTAAGTAATAGTTATAAGAAGTAATAACTAAGAGGATATAATAGCTATAGTAAGTAATAACGATTATTAAACGTTTCTATTAATACCTTCGTTACTACTACGGAGCTCTAAACTAGATATATTTATAATACGTTAAATTATATTAAAAAGGAATAAGAGTATAGTTTACTTTCTTCGCTAAAGTTTAGTCTAGTAAGGTTATTACTAAAGGTATAGTACTATTAAGGAGCGACGTATTACTTAATCTTATTATTAACTACGCTAAGCTATTTGCGCGCCTAATATATTATAATAGTAAGGATACGCTCGCGACGAAGAGGCCTATTCTCGCGTTACTATATATCTTAATATCTATCGTATATATGCTATATAGTCTTACTACTTAGTATTTTCTACTTTAACTTATACGTTACATTAGTCTCTAATATACTAGTTATCTATAAGTTAATAATATACTTTATAGTTACTATTAAATAAAATAGTATATACGGTATTATATCTTAAAAGAATTTACTAGTATCCTCTTAGTCTATAAGGCTACGACGTTTATAGTAAACCTTACTTATAATTTCGATAAATATTTTACTTAGGAAACGTTTCGCCTATTTAGTTATTTAATACTCGGCGTAATAATGTTAGTATAAGTATTATAATAATACCTCGTCGCTATCTTAGTAAAGGAAAGCTCCTACCTTTCCTTCCTTATATACTTATTACTTAAGGTAATTAGTATTACGAGACGTATATCTACTAGTAGCATTTCGATTAATATAAGCGTTTATCTCTCTATAGGTAATAGTAAAGTAGTTATTACGAGCCGTTCTTATAGATTCGCGTATCTAAATTTATATTAGTACTTTAAGGACAACTAGGAATATTATATACTCTAAAAACGACGACTCTATATAGAGCGCGTAGTACTTCCGTCCCTAGGTTAGCTTCTTACTTAATAAACTAAACGTCTTTTTATATATCTTAAATAAGTTTATCTATCTAGTATTCGTTTTAAAATACTAAGTAAAATCTAGGGTATATTATTTCTTAAAAGGAAAGTATAACTCTCGAAGTAGAAATAAATATAATATAAAGTTTAACTACTTCGTAGACTCGAAACGTAGCTAGAGGTAATAGTAGCTTACCTCGACTAATAATCTATTTAAAGTCTTCTCTTCCTTAATAGAAGAGTACTAAAGGTTATATTATTTATATTTCCTAACGCTCTTTTAACTTTTAATAGCTTTACTTAATACTATAAAATACTCGAATAAGACTTAAGCTATTAGGATTATAAATAAACGTAACTTCTATTTAAACTAGGTCGTAGTTAATACTATCTAATTCTTAAGATAACTTAGTAGTACTATAATATATAAGAGAGATCTAATAATATATATTAAAAATAAATAACGTATCGAACGAATAGTTAGTAAAGTTCTACTAAGGTATTAAGATATAATATAATAAAACGAACGCGTTAATATAGTTAAGTTAAATAAAAAGAAAGAAAAAGTTCTATACATATAGACGCGTCTTAACGCTTCCTTTAGTAATTCGTAGTAGTTCGAGCCGTTTATATAACTCTTAATAACTTTACTAATAGTAGCCTTAGTAGCTTCTCTTAAACTTACTCTATTAGTAATCCTAGTAGTAATCTAAGTAAACGCTCTAGCGACTTTCTAAGAGTCGCCCTATTAATACTCCTAGTAGTACTTTTAATAGTAATCTTAGTAAATACTTTAGTAACTTTTTAAGAGTCGCTCTATTAGTACTCCTAGTAGTACTCTTAGTAGTAATCTTAATAGACGCTCTAGCGGCTTTTTAAAAGTCGCCCTATTAGTACTCTTAGTAGTACTCCTAGTAGTACTCCTAGTAGTACTCTTAGTAGTAATCTTAGTAGACTCTCTAGTAACTTTTTAAGAGTTACCTTATTAGTAATCCTAGTAGTTAGTATTAATAAAGTAGTATTACCTTCTCGACTATTATCTAATTATAGTACTTATATATATAGTAAAACTCGTATAATCGCCTTAGTTAAGTTACTATAGTTATTGCTATTAAAGTAGGTATTATAGTAAGTATAAGCTAATATACCTTAAAATAGGTAGTTTGGTAGACTATCTTATATAAAGAGACTATAAGTACTATACGCTCTATAGTTATACTCGTAGGTACTACTACCTTAAAGGTAGTAAGTAATTATAATAAAAGGTAATTTAAGACTTACTCTCTATTAGTATTATATATCGAGGATATACTTAAAACTTATTATATAAAACTTTAAGCTCTTTCCTTATAGATATCGAATCGATATAAGTCTCTCCTAATTACCTTAATCGTTAATTATAGCGGGCCTCTTATCTTCTTAATTTAATTTAATATAATCTAAGGTACTATTTAACTCTTACTTTATAATTAGTAATTCGACTAAGCGTAATAGAAGTAGATCCTTTAGAGTATAATAATACTCTATTACTTTTACTTTAGCTCTTATAATCTCGTACGTAAAGCTAATAGCCTTAAACGAACTACTCTTAAGCGTAACTTATATAGGCTCTATAGTTAGGATATAGTAGTATCTTCTCTTACTATCCCTACTCTTTATCTCTACGCTTTTAGTTTTAGTTTTATCTCTATCCTTATTACTAGCGCTACTAGTAGCTAGGCTAGTTATAGCGCGACTTATATTAGAAGTTAATTCGACGTTATTATAAGTAACTTTACGCTCGTAGCTACGTTACTTAAGGTTTACGTTAATTTAATATATTAGCTTTTAAAACGACTCTTTTCCGTTATCTATTTATATAAATCGTATAGTATCGTAGAATTAATATACTATATTATATTACTTTAAGACTATAGTAAAGATCTTAACCTCGACGTAATTTTATATTTCGATTATTATAAAACTCTTTTTAGTAAGACGCAACGCTACAAAGATTCTCTTAATAAAAGTATAAAAGTCGTAGTATTTCTAGTCGCTTAGCTATAGGTCCTATTTAATTATCTACGTAACTAATTAACTATTATTTTTACTAATATTCTTTAACTTATAAGTTAGAGTTATAGTTACATATAATCGGTTTAGGGAATATCTTTATAAGAGTATACGTAAGTATTAAGTAGAAGCTTAGTTTATCTTTTAACTTATAATAGCCTTTAGGATTAGCTATATACGCCGTCTAGCTACTACTTATATATTCCTCTCGTTTAAATAGTAAATATTTCTCGAAGTCTTATTTGTATTCTTTATACCTTTACGATTTAATTATCTTATTAGCTTCGTAAAAGATAGTCCTTATAGGCTACGCTAGCGTATATAGGAACTACTATTAGTACTTTACTTTAACTTTATCGATAGTATAGACTTAACCTTTTATTTACCTACGTAAAAGGCCTCTCTTATTATATTAATTAGTAGTTTAATACTAGTAATTTCTATAGAGTAGTACTCTTCTCCTTTTCCTTTATTATATTATATATATAGTTAAGTAGTAAAGTAAGGTATAATTATAGTAGGCCTTATTAATCTTTCCTTTATATCTTATATACTTATTCGTTTATATTCCCTCCCTACTTTTATACTTTAATAGACCTCCTAGTAGGATTACTAGTAGGGCCTTATTAATCTTTCCTTTATATCTTATATACTTATTTGTTTATATCTCTTTCTTACCTTTACGCCCTAATAGACTTCCTAGTAGAATTACTAGTAGAGCTTACTTACTCCCTCGTTTATACTTTACTAACTAATTTCTTTACTTCCGTTTTATACTTCCTTACTAATAAAGTCTTCTATTTAGTTACTACCTTTCCTTCCTTTAGTTATATCTATATACTTATCCTTTACTACTACTTATCTTATTTACTTTACTTCTTTATTACCTTAGTACTTAATAGTTACTATATCTTACGCTACGTTTTCTTAAGCCTTCCGAATTTATATTAGTATAGAGACTCTATTTATATTATATATTACGCGTTAGTTAATAACACTATCTTCGGCTACTATTATAATATTACTTTCTTGTCCTTTCGCGCTCGTATAAGTCGTCTCTATATATATACTAATTACTTCGTATTACTACCTTCTTGTTATACGCGTTATTATCTTCTTATTACGCGCGTTACTATCTTCTTATTACGCGCGTTACTACCTTTTATAATACGCGCGACGTAGACTTATACTTTACTACTAGTTCTTTTTTATTTCCTTATTTAACGCTAAATTTAGTCGCTATCTTATATAGTCGTTCTTATAGACTCTCTTTTACTAGTCCGAGGTATTTCTTCCTTTTACTTATATATATACTCGTATTAAATTTTAACTTACTACGTAGAACGATTATTTTACTTCCGCGCTATTACTATAAGTATACTTACTAATCTTATCGCGTCCTTCGCGCTACTACTTCCTAACTTAAACCCTTTAGCTAATCTTAATAAGTATAATTCCTTTATATAAATAAAGAACTTACTCTAGCATTTTCTCGCGACTAAGGGCCTAGGTAAGTCTAAAAGAAGTACTATAAAGGGATTCGTATACGCTATTTTAAGCGTAGATAAAGCTAACTAATAAATTCTTAAGGATATAGTTATAAGTTATTTAAGGAATTTTAAATACCTTCGTAAGGGCTTCCTAAAGATACTCGTAGCTAAGCGTAAACGCTTTAGTATTTAAAATAACCTTCTTAACGAAGCAAAAGGCTAGGCTATCTAGGAATTACTTTAAAAGAAGTCTTAAGAGAAGTTACCTTAACTTTAATACTACTCGAACTTATTTTATAAGAATAAAAATAACGCGGACTTTATTAAGATAGTTATATAGTATCTTCTTCGAATATATATATAAGATATAAAGTACGAAAATAAAAGTAATAATAAGGATAAACATAGCTAGGGTACTAGAAGTAGAAAAAGAGTACGTTTAATGTTATAGTTAAGAGTACGTTTATTTTTACGCTTAGAGCGCTTACGAAGTCGAATATATAATAGTATATATAGTACTATATTATCTATTAATATAACCGACAATCTCGACGATATAATTATTAGTAGCTTAATATTAAAAAAGAATCTTAGCGATATACTTCTTATATTCGTCTAAGTTAACTCTATTTACTTTAATATAAATATACTTATTAGTTTATTTATAGCTATACCTTTACGTCTCGGTACTATTTATAATACTAATAAGGGCATATATAAGCTTAATCTTTTTCGTAAGTTAGCTTAGCGTTATTTTAAGAGCGTTTCGCTACTAGTAGTTTAAGAGCTTATTACTTACGTTTAGTAATAAATAACGCGCGAATTTTAGTAGTTCGACTTAATTATTAATCTTAAAGTAGACGTAAACGAAGCTAAATTAGCCGGCTTACTATATAATAGTATACTCTAGGAAGTATACTAAAATACCCTAGCCGATATTAAATAGCTTTAAATATTCGTTATATATAATCTCGACTATATTTAACTAATCCCTAAGTTAAAGCTCTATAGATAGAGAACTATCTTAAACGAGCGTACTTTAAAGAAAATAAACGAGCGTACTTTAAAGAATATAAAAGTAACGAAGTTATCTACGAAGATTAAGCGTCGACTAGTACTATTACTACTTCCTATAAAGCCGACGCGTCGTTTTACTATTAAGTTTATAACAATAGAAAATAACGGTTTAATATTAAAAAGTAATAATCTATTTAAGCTAGACGTTCCTCCTAGTTTAAAAAACTCTTATTAGTTAGAAGATAACTACGTTACTATAGAGAGAGTTACTCTTAAAAGAAAATAAAAAGAGCTAAATAATAAGGTAAATAATAAGGCTTATAAGAAGGCCGTATACTTAACTATAAAGTTTTTTAGTTAATTAAAAGTAATACTTACGAACTTAGTTCTTTAATAAAGTAAAAGTCGTCTATTGCTCTCGATAGTAACTAGATAGTATATAAGTAGCTATCGAGCGGTAATATCGAGGGCTTAGACTCTATTAATAGAGATAATAAAAGCGCGACTATTAACTTTTAAGCTCTAATATTAAGAGATTATAGTTTCGAGTATAAGGAACTCGCTCTTTAGTAGACTATATATCGCTTCTTTAATAGTAATCTAAATAACCTTAACTCTATATCTAGTGTTTTCTATAAGGGCTAAAATAAGAAGAACTTCTTATTATCTTACTAATTCTACTCTACGAGTTAGGTATTAAAGGAAATACTTTTTAGTAGTCTCGTAGTTTATAATACTTATAATATAGGCCTTAGTAAGACTTATATTACTATCTAAGCTAAAAGTAGCTAAAATTAAGGTATACGTAATAGGGACTTAATGTTTTTAAACCCTTTCTAATTAGAGATTTACTTAAACGTAACCTTATTAAAGATAACGAGGAGGATAATAAAAGAAATATAAATAGTATATAGAAAGGCCCCTTACTATAGTTCGACGACTATTTAAAATAAGTCGTACTTATAACTCTAAAGAAGCTTATAAGTAATATTTATCTTACTAACTATTACTTTAAGGATAAGAGATATAATAAGTAGTTTAGTAAAGTTACCTATAAAAACATAAGTAGTAAGAAGCGAAAGATAATAATACGCGTTTTAATATAAGAAAACCTTATTAATACTTCGTTTGCGCGCGTAATTGTAAATAAGTTCTATAAATATATTAACGTATTTAAGAGCGTTTAGTTAAATCTAAGCCTACTTTCGAGTACTCCGTAGTTTATATTCGTTAGTAGAACGCTATTTAATAAGGTTACTTCGATTATAAGCTTATACTTCGTTTCTAAAGTCTAGTACTTCGACTTTAAAGATCCTAGAAAGCGTATTATTAAAAACTAGACTTAGAACTTTCTATATTAAGTAGCGAAAGTTACTAGTAATAAAACGAATCCTAGTAGTAAGTAATATAACTTAAATAAAATCGAGTTAAACGCTTAGAAGTAAAGTTAACTTACTTATATTAAATAGCGCTTATTAAGAGTTAACTTTCTATAGCTTATAACTACTACTAACATAGTCGCAAAAGAGTAAGGTAAGGTTAGCGCTACCTTACTTAGAAAGATAAGAGACGCTAGAGGCGAGGGCGACGATAAGGAAGATTAAATAAATATTAATAAACTTAGTAAAGAAAGTCTTAAATAAGTTCGAATTCTTAGTAAAGTACTATAAGCTAGGACTATTAAGTATAACGTTAACTATCGATAGCTTCTAAATATTAAGACTTACTTACGCGAAGAGGGTATAAGAGCTATACTAATACTACTATATTTAACGTTCGACTATATAGTTAGGATTTTAGAGAGAGAGATAAATTATTTAATACTTACTTAGTAAAAGGTCCTTACTAATACGCTTAAGAAAGGTATAGGAAAGTCTAGTTTTAGTATATATAACTTTATAACTACTTATTACTATTTCCGCGTCCTTATAGTCCTACTCTACCTTAAGAGACTTAAGGAAACTAATAAAGCTATACGTACGGAATTAGCGGAGAGTATAACGACTAAGATAGCGCCGACGCTTTTAAAGGATCCTTAAAGTACTACTCTCTAGTAATATATAGTAGAGATTAACGCTACGCTTATAATATAAAAGCTTTATAAGATCCTTAAGAAGGTACGAGCCTAAAATAACTTTACTAGCTAGTTCCTACGTAAGGTTATAATTAGTTTATTCTTACCCTTTACTATTACTATAGTTAAGATATAAATAATATAGTTACTCGAATAAAAGGCTAATAGTAATACTCTTACTTAAGACTTTTCTAACTTTACTAATTTCTTAAAGGATATTAAGTTCGTTAATTCTTAGACTAGTAATAAGCTCTAAGTAATTAACAACTTTAAGGGTACTAGTAATAAAGAGTATAAGGACGAGCTAGGAGCCTTATTAGCTATTATAAGCTAAATTAATAGTAAAATAAATCTAGTTCCTAGCGACTATATTATCTTATTAGACTCTAACTAGACTATATAGAATATATCGTAGCTTATCTATCGAGTAAGACGTACTAAGATAACGTAGAAGGTAAAGATTATAAAGTACTATTATATTATTTATAACTCTAAGTAAATTCGGATTTAGGGATAAATAAACGATCGTATTATAAGCGCTAATAAGCTTCGCGCTAAACTAGCTATATATAGTATTAAAGAGAAGAAGCTTAGGAAGTATATAGATCGAGTAATTAATATTAGTAGCAATAAGGAAGGCGATAATAATATATAAATAGAAGGTAGTAATAGTAAAAGACTAAAGAATTATACCTATATAAATTTAAAAGAAAAAAATATACGTAAATTATTATTCTTAAAAGTAAACTATCTACGTAAATAAGATAGAAATTAGTAAAGTACTTAAAATACTAAATCTTATTAGGATACTTAATAGAGTCGAGTAGATAGCCTAGTATACGTAATATATAAGGCAAAAACGCGAGAACGTAAATACTTAGTAGGGCCGTATTATATCCGCGTCTTATAAAGCGTAATTACTTTAATTCTTTACTATTATACTATTATTTAAATAATAGTACTATAATACTAATATAAGTATACCCTCTATATTAAAGACTAAGATTTAAGAGTACCTCTAAGTTATTAAGGTATATTACTACTTATATTATCGCTTAAAAACTAAAGAACGCCTTATAGGCTAGAGAGGGTATATATATAGCTTATAAAGATAGTAAATATATTAAAACTAATATATAATAGGCTATATATCTCCTTTTATACTAAACGCCTTATATATTAATATAACGTCTTAAGACCTCAATAAACTAAGTAGAGATAATATTAACGCTATAGCGTACGAAGATACTATATACGACTCGATAAGTAACGAATTACCTTATAAAGGTATAAGAGAAGGTAATAGTAAATAAACGGAGGAAGATAAGAAGGTTAAAGAAGAGTCTAATAATAACGAAGAATATAACTTAACTAAGGACTTTATAAATTAGACGTAGATATTAGAGGCCCTTAACTTATAGCCTAGTAATAGTAGTAATAATAACGATAATATAACTCCTATTAACGAGCGAGAGAAGATAGTTAGTAAAGAAGCGAAAAACGTATATAATACTATATATAGTATAAGTTTTAACTTAATTCGCCTAGGTAGCGAAAGACTATTATTATCGGCGTTAAGTAAGGTACGCGATAGTTTTAAAGAAAAGACGACTCTAAAAGTAGGCTCTCGTAAGACGTAGTATATATAGTATAAAAATTAAATATTAACGTATAGCTAATAGTATCTAGTTATAATATATAGGATATAATTAATTTAATGCTACTTAGAAATTTTTAAGACTAGTTCGACTTTAGCTTTACGTAATAAATATACTAAGAAAATATTTCTAAGAATAGTATTAATTACTTACTTAAGACTCTAGGACTAGAACCCTTACTATAGCGCCTTAGTTAAAAGTTAGCTAACTAGCTACAAATAAAGATAAAAATATACTTATAGTAGTAGATATTAGGTAGTAGTATATAAAGGAGATATAAGTACTAAGTAAGAGTAACTTAACTAAATATATAGCGTATAGTTTATAGTATAGAATTCGATATAAGTAGTTAAATTCTTCCTAGGCTATATTAGCTTTCGATATAACTTCTACTATAAGCTATATCGCGTATAAATAGACGAGAACTATAACTATAAAAGGTATACTAATATACTATTTAGTAATTAGTAGTAGGACATATAAAAACAAGTTAGTTTAACTATACTTAGAGCTACTATTATACCTATTATTATCGTAAGTAATAAGACTAAGTTAACGCTTTAATTAGGAGACTTATAAGCTTACGCTATATATATAATAGTTAGTAACCTTAATATAATAACGCGATATTCGAACGAATAACCTAGGTCGATATTATTAGTATTACTACTAATAGTTAATAAGGGTAATATAAACTTAAGGAATAGGATATTCTATTAGTATTTAAAAGAAGTCTTTATACTAGTTATAAATACGTATAGATAGAGAGGAACTAAAATCTCTTACGCTAATAGCTAAATAAGGTAATACTTCCTAATAATCGCCGTAATTATAACTAATTATAAGGAGTAAGTTAAGCTAATAAGTATACTTAGTAGTCGATACTATATAATATATAAGATCTATCCTAATTTACGAAAGGATCTTAAACTCTTAGCGCCCTAGTAAACTAAAGCGAATTCTTAAAATCGTATTAAACGTTAGTAATAAGCTATTTATATTCGTATAAGTTATAGTAGCTCCTCGGATATACTACTACTAAATACTAGAGAAGAAGATAAGTAAGAGTCTAATAGTATATTAAAAGACTTAGACTTAGAACTAAACTTAAATAAGAGACTATATAATATTAACTACTTTGCATTTAATATACTAAGTATAGAGATTTACTAATTACTTATAGTCGATATTCTTTACTAACTTTTAAAGGGCGTTATAATATACGTACTTACTTAGACTTAGGCGTTTATATTAAAGTATATAAAGAATAAGAAGAGTACTTAAATATATAAAGTAGTAAAAAGGTAAACGTAAGAAAGAGGCGCTAAAAGGCTACTAATTTTAAAGTAGCTAAAGCTATTATTAAAAACATTATTAATAGGTAATTCGTAGCGATTTCGCCCTTTTCGACGCTTCGTATTTTTAAGAAGTTATCTACTATTTCTTAATAAACTAGCGCCGAGTAAAAAAGTATCTTATAGTAGATTATATTAGTATTTATACTATTACTTAAGGAAATTAGTACTATAAAAGTAAAAGAAGTAATTCGTTTTATACGCGCGATAGTAGATTTTATTACTCTTACGATATATAATAGTTATAATAAATAAATGCTATATTACTTCGAACTTACGCTATATAAGATAAATTAATATAAGGAAGTATTTCGAGTATATTATAACTTAAAAGTAAAAGAAGACGAACGCTACTTTAACTTCCCTAAGTAGTATACTCTAACGTACTACGTTTAAATAATTCGCTTATATAACTACGCGCCTAATTAAGATATAAGCTATCTTAAATATAAGTACTATACTTATATAAAAGAAAGCTTTCGATAAATAAATAGAAAAGACGAGTAGAAAGATTAGCTAATAGACTATTATTATTATAACCTAAATATACTCGTATTATAAGACCTTTTTAATAGTTATAAATAGAAGTTTATAATAGAGACTAGAGAGTAAGTAAAAGAGCCTATATTACCTTTTAAGGCCTAGCTTATCGTAGCTATATTTAGCCTTCCTAAACTATATTATTAAGCTAAGAAGTATTTATAGTAACTAGTAAGTAAAGTAGTAGAGTACCTAGGTACTAAGGAGGGGTAATATTTTCGTTAGGCGATAGCTATTTTTATACGTAAGAGTAAACTAAAAGAGATAATAATCGCGCCTATAGGCCTAGCGTCTTAAGAAGTAACTAATAACTCAAATAGGATAGAGCTTAATAATACGTAAGTAAATAACTATTTTATTTAGCTTTATTACTCTATTAAATGTCGAAAGGAAACTAGTAATAACGCTAGCGATAGGAATATAACGAAGCGAAACTATACGTAATATATTCGTAACTAGTAAAAGTCTAGTTAACTTAAATACGACTAAGTATAAATATAAGAATATATAGACTTAATATTAAACGACTATAATGTAGCTATACTTACGTTTTAGGGACGCCTTCTAGTTCGCCTCCGATTAATTATTACTATAAAGGATATCGAATCTACGCGTCGAGGCTACGAGGAAGCTTATATCGACGATAATAATACGGAAAATAGTAAGACTCTATACTATAGTAATATATATGTAAATATCTATACGGCGAAGAGGGTAAATAATAAAGTAAATAACGATTATAAGATAACTATAATTAAGCCTTTAGTAGTATACTTAAGTCGAAGTATACTATAGGGAAAAAGAGTATATCTTTTAACTTAAGTTTACTATACTATTTACGTAGTACTAATAAACGAGCGTATCGAGCGAGCTAATAAGGATATATATATTAATAATACTACTAACTAAGTAACGTATAACTTTATTTATAACGAGGATTAGGAAGAAAGGGTAATTTATACTATAACTAAGTCGAAGATTAAAAGAATAAGAAGTTTACATAGTAGGGAAATAATAGTAATACGAGTAGTAAGAGAGAAAAGAAAAGGGAAATAAAAGCGTAAAGGCTAAGTACATTTAAAATAGAGTTTAAGAGATTAAAAGAGTCGAAACATTATAATATAGTAAGTAGGAAAAGAAGTACTAAAAATAAAGGAGGATATACGTAATAATAAAAGCGCCGTAAGTAATTAAGATAAATATAAGATATCCTACTAAATATTCTACTAGACGTCCTACTAGATATCCTACTAAATACCCTACTAAATATCTTACGTAATATCCTACGAAATATCCTACTAGACGTCCTACTAGATATTCTACTAGATATCTTACTAAATATCTTACGTAATATCCTACGAAATATCCTACTAGACGTCCTACTAGATGTCCTACTAGATATCTTACTAGATATCTTACGTAATATCTTATAAAACATCCTACTAGACGTCCTACTAGATATTTTACTAAACGTCCTACTAGATATCTTACTAAATATCTTACTAGATATCCTAGAATATAAAGACTTAATATAAATCTTATAGTAAATATATAGTTAAGCGTAGTAGAGAAGAGTAGCTACTTTCTACTAAGGCTAAGTCGAAGTCTAATCTACTTTATATTACCTTAACTTATAAATCTACGAATTTAAAAAATAGGATTTCGTAATAAAAGCTTACTTAGTAAAGGTACTATTAAATAGTTATAATATACTAAGACTAGCTAGACCTTAAGATATAAAGGTAAATTAAAGAGAGTATTAATATTTAATTAAAAGATAATTTACCTTAATATTCTAATAAGGCTTAATATTACTTTTACCTTAAGTAGACTAAGCTAGTACTTTATAGATTTAATAGAGTTTTATATTAAGGTAACTAAGGGAATCTTAAGGTACTTAAGATTAAATACTAACTTAGTAATTATTTTAACGTAGTCTACGGGGTAATAGATTAGGTAGGGTTATAGATTACTTAAACTTCTTTAAGTAACTAAAAGCCCTTAGAAGTAGAAAATTAGTCTAAGTAGAGTAAAGCTAAGTCGTACTTAAGTTAGTAATCTATATCCCTACTTAATCTACTACTCTACGGTTTACGTTAAGAGTATATTAAGACTAATATTTAACTAGCTTTTTAACTTTAACTATATAATAAATAAATAAGATAAGATCTCTATTCTTAGTAATATATTTATACTTAAAGGAAAGCTAATTAGTTAAATAAGTAAAAAGTAAAAGTTAGTAGTAACTTCTACTATAAATACTAAGTATATAGTAATATATACTTACTTAAAGTAATTATAATAGCTTATACTACTCTTAAGAAATATAAGTTATTAGTACCTTATTAGCGGCGACTCCTTTAAGCTAATAATTTAAGAGGAGTTAAAGTTTACTATTAAATTACTTATTATACTTAAAGGAGATAACTAAGCTACTTTCTCTCTTATTTAAGATACGTATACTTATAATAGATTAAAGTATATCGATATAGCCTATTATTATATTAAAGATTTATATAAGAGGAAGAGGATTAATATTAAGTTTATTAATATATAAAAGATAATTACTAATAGCTTTATAAAGCCTCTTTAAGGTTAGTATTTTTAGAGGTTTATTAGTTAACTTAGACTATTTAAAGAGGACTAATTTAACTAAGGAGGAGTATTATAAGATAATAGCTACTTAGTTTAAATAAATAGTTATATAACTTATTAAGCTAAGTAGAAAATCTCTTTATTTTCTAGCTACTATTATAGATAGCTTAATTAATTAATAAGTTACGATTAGTTCTACTATATATTTAGTTATAGTTAAGTACTTAATTTAACTCTTACTTAGATATTATCCTTTATAATTACCTTATTAAAAGTAATATAAAAGGCTAATAAGAAGGCTTCTTTCTTAACTTATATAATAAAGTATTATAACTAGCTATTAATTTCTATATTATATACTTACTTTAAGGGAGTAAAATAGTTTATATTAAGTAACTATAATAAGTATAAGAAGTATAAAAGTATATAAAGAATAATAATCTTTTATTCTTTATAAGAATTATAAAAGTTATAACTACTATAACTCTTATAGTCGTTTATAATTAGTAAGTAGTATATACTTACTTAATGCGCCTTTATATACGCATTAAAGTACTTTAACTACTTTAAAGTAAACTTATTTATTATCTAACTATTAATACTAGTCTTAAGTACTTAGTTATAAAGTAAGTCTATATATTAACTTAATATAAGGACTTTACTACTAAAGATAATAAAAAGTAAGATAACTTACTTAGTAGCGTAAATACCTTAAATAATTATAACTTACTCCTAGTTACTTAGCTATACCTTTTTAAAATTACTTCGTTTTTTAAAGTATATAAAGACTATTTAAATATTAATTATACTTATTATAAAGCTTATCTTATTAAAGTTATATATATCTTTATTTAAGATATTATACTTTTCTTTATCTTTTAACTAGCTCGAACTAAAGTATTATAATATATACGTCTTTATTTAAGGCTTATTAATAATCGATTAAATAACTACGTTAAAGCTTAACTTCCTTAATATATATCTTAAACCTATTTACTTAGTACTTACTAATAAGCCCTTTATTATATATAATTAGTAAATTATTAGCTATTTCTTTTATTATAGTCCTTATAGCGCCTTTTTCTTACGAGTTTAATTTAAGTATATATACTATTATTACTTCCTTTTTTATCTTTTATAACTTCTTTAAGTTAAACTTATAGTTATATTATATAAGCTTTTGTTACGTCGTTATTTTAGGGTTATTTAGAGGACATTAAATACCTTAAATATATATCTTTAACTATTAAGAAAAGTTACTTAAATAACCTTAATAATAAAGTATAATATACCTTTATTATAAGTTAATAACGTATTATATTATAAAGGTATTATTATAATAGTTTATAATAGTTATAATATTAGTAAGGGTAAACTACTTAGTAATAATAAACTACTTAGTAATAAAATATATTATATTATAATTATACTTAAGTTTTTTTATAACTTTTATATTAAGATAAGAACTATTTGTTAATAAGTTAAATATATTAAGTATATACTAGATATATACTTAAAATATACTTGTTAGTATTACTTTACTTAAGGTAAAACCTCGCTAAAGTTATCATCGAATCCTACTTAAGCCGAGTTTTGCCGAGCTTTTGTGGGTCTACCTTAGCTCACCAAATTCCTACCTTAGCTGAGCTGCAACCCGGCAACCCGCACGTTCGGTATGGGAAGAGGCCATCGATACCGGGCCTCGAGATGACTAGCCCGCAGGGCAGCTAGCTGCTGCTAGCCCGGATCGGTCCGAACACCGAAAGTCAATTGGAGATTGCCAAGAAACCGGGAAGGTTTGCGTCGTTTGCACAGAACTTCAAATCTTCAGGTCCGTCGCAAATACGCGCAACTTGCGCTTGCTCGCTGCCGTCTCGCGTGTTGCACCCTAGAAACGCATGCCACTCCGTGCTCGCCTGCCGGAACTGTTGTCTCAACTCTATCACTGCGCCTGCCATCTCGAAAAACGCTCTAGCGTATGACACCTCGGCAAAAGTACCGAAATCCCGCCGAATTCTTGCTAGTCGGCGATTTCCGATACTTTTGACGCTGTATCGTGTATAGATGATAACCTCATTACCCCGCAGACATCATATTGCATATTATACTAAGGTTTCCTCCTTTGAGGGTAAACCGCTCCGCTCTGATAACGCACGTCTTGAAAATCACTGTACCTAGACACCGGGTAGATCTCAACTCTAGTATAATGTGGAGTCCACGTTCTGCAGTCATCTCAACCGTATCTAAGCATTCCGAGACACAACTCAGGCCTCCTGTTTCTAGTGAAGATACTACGGTCGACCGCACTTCGTGTGGCGTATGGTGCAAAGCGACTGGCCGCTGCTGACGCGTGCTTGGTGCTACCAAAAAGGCTTCTCTCGCCTCGGGTTCTGCATTTCGGTCGCTACGAGTTGATCTGGTAGTGCAATCAAGAACGACGCTGCCAATGCGGTACAGTCCAAACCTACGAGACCAACTCAAGGAAGCAGAACTACAACAACAGTCTGGCCCAGTCCAGAAACGTCAGCTTGGTTGCGGAATGGCATGACCTGGTTGGATACTATACTGAGCTGTCATTGAGTCACCAAACAGATCGCTTGCCAGCCATATATGGACTTGCGATGTCGATGCAACAAGTCCGACAGAGTCGGTATGTCTGTGGATTGTGGCAAGATTCCATCATTGAAGATATGCTGTGGCACACTTTGTATAGGAGCCGACAACCTACCTTTGCCTCCTCTCCAACCTGGTCGTGGGCGGCAGTTGATGGTGTCGTCGAACATTTTTACTTCGACGATCATCGACATCGGAAGAAATTGTACTGTAAATGCCGTAAGATCCATGTCGCGGGCGTGTACAACCCACGCGATGCGTATAACTCGGGACACCTGACGCTACGCGGCAAGATCTCTCCAGGTCGAGCCTGGAAAAATCTGCCAGGTGTTCGACCTCTTTGGAGTGTGCCTGGACAAACATACTATGGCTGCGTGCTGGACTTCGACGATAATGTTGATAGGGATGAATCTGGGATATGGATGGACTATGATATCCCTGGTGAAGTAGGAGAAGTATATGTCCTGCTGCTGGCCCGGTACAGGTACGATTATGCATTGATCCTACGTTTGGTGGACAAGGACAGCAACATCTTCAAGAGGATCGGCCTTGCTGTCATTGGCTTCCTGATTGAAAATGATCAGCTTATGGATAGGGCATACGACCGAAACGCTACAGAGACAGAACTGGTCTTTATCTAGGAAACTGTGGGGCCATATGTTTGAAACGTCGGTAGTATCAAAAGAACAAAGCTCCATCCGAGAAAGCGTTGTGAGATGTACAAACAGGAGGACATGGGCAATACGTGACCCGAGGCCTGGCCTGCCAACATATCCTGGATTCAAAGAACATCTGGCGAACCAACTCCGTTTTCGCGTGTGCAAGCAAATGTCACTTCCTCAGTTGGAGATTGCTACACTAGCCATCGCTATCTGCACCTTCAGGTTTCACGGCCCGCTATGGAACACGCCATAGAATGCGCGTCCAGTAGTTTACCTTGCCAATCCCGGTCTGTGAGGATGCAGAAGGGGTCTCACGAAAGAGTTACGTCCTGTCACCACTCATATCGCGACAGGCTGCAAGCCAGGGGACGAGGACCACAGATGCGGACACGCGGACCCGTATCTTGACTAGTATGATAACGATCTATTAACAACAGGCGTAAACAAAGGTCATCACCGTACCTCGACACTACCTCCACGTCGCAGCATGCGGCAGCACTTGCACCAGTCTTAACAACACACAACCTGCTATCCACGGGCCATGTGTTGCGCTCGTCTCGCATGAAGCTGGACTGCGGCTCATTGTGCGGAATGTCTCTCAGATTGTGCCACGGATGACCCGTAGGCTGATTCCCTGCAACAACCCTTCCGTTGTGATTCTCTTCGTCTCTGCGACCAATTCATGCACCATGCCACGGAACTCGTCCATGTTGAATTACAAATGCCAACATGGAATCGTGTTGCCGTGCACCTAATCCACGCCGTAAGACCCTAGGATCTTCATGCCGTACGTCCAAACATCCAACCACCATTGCATGGGTCCGTGGCAGTCTCTGACCATGAATACACCACGCCGGCGACGGTCTAGCGCAACGCCTTCCGCTTCATTGCGTGAACGAGACTCTGCCAGCGCGCCGTTCGAAGGAACATCTTTCCGTTTCGCACATTCAGAACCAGGGTGGGCAATGCACGGATATTTGTACATTACAAAGAAGTGAGTAACGACTGGATACACCCAAGACGCTGAATATTCAGTTGTTATTCAGTACTTTATAGTGATGAATAGCCAGTCATTGCCCACCGTGTCCAGAACGCTAGAACAACGTCCGGTCGAACGACGTCTTCACGTCAAAGGATATCTGGTTTCCGTCCGTTGCACTTTCCGTACGAGCAATGCTAGCCAACACATCTTCGGGGATATCCGGGCTGGTAAACCGTCCGCGATGACATCTCTCGCCAGGACGATGGCACCGACGACTCGCATCATATCATCATCAACATGACCCTAGAACAGCATAGATCCTCTCAAGCGCACAAGAGACGACACAGATCAGATAGATTACACGTCTCTAACGTGATAACAAAGTGTGCGCTATGTATGGGATATCTAGTATGACCGGAAGGAACAAGAAGCAGAAAAGATTTCGCTAACACATATTCATGCAAAGCAGACGAGCTCAGAGCAAGTTTCCCCTCAAGGCCTGCTCCCTCTCGATCGCTTCGAATAGCGACTTGAAGTTGCCCGCTCCGAAGCCTGAGAAGTTGTTGCGCTGGATGATCTCGATGAAGACGGTAGGGCGATCCATCAGGTGCTGCGGCGGGAATTCAATCAGTAAAAAACTATAGTGGGAAGGAGCGCAAAAGGACCGACCTTTGTGAATAGTTGTAGCAGGTAGCCGCCCTCGTCGAAGTCGATCAGGATGTCGAGGCTCTTTAGGATCTCAAAGTCTTCGTTCAGCTTCATGCCGCTGGCCTTGAGTCGCTTTTCCATGGCTTCGTAGTACGTGTTCGGAACCTTGATGAACTCGACACCTCTGTGTTTTAGGTTCGTGATTGCTGTGATGATGTCTGTGGTCCGGAGGGCGATGTGCTGGACGCCGGCACCGCCGTAGAAGTCGACGTATTCTTCGATCTGGGATTGCTTCTTGCCCTTGGCGGGTTCGTTGATGGGCATCTTGACGACTTCGTTGGGAGACGACATGACGATGGATTTCAGAGCGGAGAACTCGGTGCAGATGTCCTTGTCGTCGACGCTCCAGAAGCGGTGGAAGCCGAGGGCTTTCTCGTAGTACTCGCACGCTGCGTCCATCTCGTCCCAGTCTTGGTTGCCTACACAGTGGTCGATGGCTTCGAGGGTGATGGATGGGAGGTACTTGTTTAGTGGGTCTTGTGCGGTCTCGGTACGGTAACCGGGCAGGAACGGGCCCCGGTAGTTGGTTCTCTCTATCAGCGTGTGTGTGGTATCTCCGTATGTGTGAATGGTGGCTTGCTTGATGGATCCCTGCTTGTCCGAGATCGTTGTTGGCTCAGCCACGGATTTAGCTCCGGCTGCGACGGCAGCACGGTAAAGGGCTTCCACGTTGTCGACTTCAAAGGCAACATCTGCAAAAAGAACGTTAGCGGACTCGAGGCGAAGAGGGTTAGTTGGTCGGTCGTACCCTTGACTGCGTCGCCGTGAGCCTCCATGTGAGCGTGCATCTCACGAAGGAGATCTTGGTCCTCTGGTGCCACCTTTGACATGTCCTCTAGGCCACGAAGAGGGGATGACAAGATAAAGGTAACAGATCCGTTGCGCACTACATGGGATGCGATCGCTCGGGAACCAGTCTCGAGCCCGCGGTATGCGACCTTCTCAAAGCCCATACGAGAGACGTAGTAAGCGGCGGCTTGCTTGGCGTTGCCGACGTACCAATGCACATAATCGTAGGCTTTGTAAGAGGCGACGTCAGTTACTGGGGTGAAGTCGTGGCCCTGGGACTCTTGTACTGGGGAGCGCGGGGGAAAGTGCCATGGGTGCCATCTTGAAGGATTCTTTTGCGAGGGCTTGGTTGAGGCTGTGGTAAAGTAGGAGCTGCTGTGGAATGGTTGCTGTTCTGTCTGATCAAATAATGAGAGGTCCATGATGACTATTATACCAGAAGTGAGCAAAGGCTAAGAACGGTTGACAACGGCACTGCACTTGTCAGATTACGGCTGTATCGAGTCCACAACGTAACCACAAACAGGTACGGTATTGTTGGTTGGTGTTGGCGAGCATGCTCACACACGCAGTCTGTCTGGGGAGCCGTTCTGCGGACCTGATGGCGGATGGCTGGTGGCTGATGGCGGATGGCGGATGGCTGATGGCGGGTGACGCAGGAAAGCAAGAATTCCGGTGTTTCCCTCGCCAGGTCCACATCTCCGCCTTTCTCCGCAGGCTGCCTCGGCTGTAGGTCGAAAGCCGGACCGGCAATCTCCTGGCCTGGCGCCGTCGCGTTCCGCCCGCCATCTTTCATTGTTCCGCGCTCTCTCTCTCTCTCTCTGTCTCTCCGCACGGCTTCTCAAACCATGGACCGCATCCCTACTGCCATGCCCGGCTTTGCCGGAGGCTTCGTCACTACAACGATGATAAGCACGCGTCGAGCCGTTGGTATGATGGACGGCGGGTCCACCCCATCGATAGAGCAATACAGCAGCAGCAGCAGCAGCAGCAGCAGAAAGAGACATGCCGTCCACAAATTTCAGCGTACCTGATCCATACACATATCTCCACGGCTTCGGGTCGTATCATGAGTAAGAGAGAAGTATCTTGCCCGCTTCCCCATGAACCCTTGTCTGACGGCGAACCCTGCAGAAGCGAAGCAGTTCCCGGCGCTCTTCCCGTCGCTGCCAATTCGCCACAGAAGCCACCGTGCGGCCTCTACGCTGAGAAGCTCTCCGGGACAGCCTTTACAGCGCCGCGACACGAGAATCAACAGACATGGCTCTATCGCATCTTGCCATCCGCGGCTCATGCGCAGTTTGAGGAGACGGAAAAGTCCACGTACCACATGAGCACGAGTCCAAGCGGCCTCCACCAGATCCCGAACCAGTTACGCTGGAACCCATTCGACTTTGACGAGAACGTTGATTGGATACATGGGCTTCACATTGTGGCTGGAGCCGGGGACGCCTCGATGAAGAGCGGTCTTGCCATCCACGTCTTCGCAGCTGGCAAGGACATGGGCAAGGAGGCCTTCTACTCTGCAGATGGCGACTTTCTCATTGTCCTGCAGCACGGTGTCCTGGACCTGCAAACAGAACTGGGACGGCTTTTCGTGCGGGCGAATGAGATTGCCGTCATCCCTCGCGGTATCCGGTACCGGGTCCTGCTGCCGGAAGGCCCCGTACGGGGTACATCTGCGAACTGTTCCAGGGTCACTTCCAACTGCCGGAACTGGGCCCAATCGGGTCGAACGGTCTCGCAAACGCGAGGGACTTTCAAGCGCCGACGGCTCACTTTGACGAAGATCTCAGCGAGTGGAAACTCACGGCGAAGTTCAACAACAGCCTCTTCACCGCACGGCAATCTCACACCCCTTTTGATGTCGTGGCATGGCACGGCAACTACCACCCATACAAGTACGACCTCGGTCGGTTCAATACGATAGGTTCCGTCTCATACGACCACCCAGATCCATCCATATTCACCGTCCTCACCGCCCCATCCGACCATGTCGGGACTGCGGTGGCGGATTTCGTCATCTTCCCACCCCGCTGGCTTGTCGCCGAGGACACTTTCCGCCCGCCATGGTACCACAGAAACACCATGTCAGAGTTCATGGGCCTGATCGCGGGCGACTACGACGCAAAGATCGGTGGCGGCTTCCGTCCTGCTGGCGCCAGTCTGCACAACATCATGAGCGCACACGGCCCGGATGCGCAAACTCATAGGCTCGCGAGTGAGGCCGAGTTGAAGCCCCAGAAGGTGGGTTCGGGCAGCATGGCATTTATGTTTGAGAGGTGAGTGGTCGTGTTCGTCTTGTTGTCCGAGCGCCGACTAACTTGGTACAGCTGTTTCATGGTGGGGGTGTCAGAGTGGGGTCTCAAGACCTGTCAGAAGGTGCAAGATGATTACACGGCTCATAGTTGGGAAGGCCTGAAGCCACACTTTGAAAGGCCTCGAGAGTTCAGCAATGGGAATGGCAAGGTGAAATAGGTCCCAGTCCACTGCTGTATCTATGACTCCTAGAGGATGATTCGGCGAAGACGCAATCTGTAAGACATGGCAACTGAGCGTCTCGGTCTAATTCTGTTCACCGTCTTCAACCTTGCACGTTTGTGTCAAGAAAACTCCCGAGACGATCTGTTGAAGCCTCTACCCTCTTCTCACATGGGTACAGGCAAACCTGACGATGAAAGACAAGACCCCTCTCCAATGAAGAATCTCCCTTGCAAAAAACAATTTGGTATCACGACATTAGTCCAATACAAGAAACAAAAAACAAAAAAAGGCACCAAATATTCATTATCCGGTTACCACTCAAACCCCATACCCCAGCGCCTCAGCCACCTCCTTCCTCATCGCCTCCTTGACAATCGCACCACACATCTTCGCATACGCATTCGTCTTGACACTCATCTGCAACGCCATCTTATTGCCGAACTTGCCCCCAGCGCGAAATCCCTGCTCGCGAGCTCCTCGACCGCATCCGCTCCCAGGTCCCCCAGCGACGCGTTGACGCCCCGAGCAGCCGTTCCGTCGTCGTCGTCATGACGCAGCAGTTCGGCCAATTTCAACAGGATCACGGCGCGGTGCGTGTGGCTTGCCGCCAGCACGTCGGCTTGGTACGGCGACACGGCTTCGGTCGGGGAAGACGGCGACGCGAAGTCGATCGCGCGGCCCAGGTCGTGGAGTACTTGGTCCACGAGGTCTTTGGTGGCGAAGAGCTCCGAGGGGGACACCAGCAGGCGCCGCGCTTGCGCCCGGTTGACGTATGCGGACGCCAATGTCGGGTGTTGGGAGATCAGGACGGAGAGTTGCTGTATCACGTCCTGGACGCTTTCGCGTGTCGTGTCGGTGGTGGCGAGGGGTCGGATTATGGAGCTTTCGAGCGCGCGGATCTGGGTGAAGGTCGAGATGGTATAGGAGGGATGTGGAGGTAGTTGTTTGTCGATGCGGATGGCGGAGGTTGCGGCGGCTTCAGGGTCGAAGAGGGTTTTAGGACGAGTTCGTCCCGTGCTGTGAAGGAGGCCATGGTGGAGTGGATGTTTCCTCTAGAGGTTGGTAGAGGGGATTTGGACTTGGACAGAAGGTGTGATGTCAGCGTGTGCGGATGGATGCTTGGTGTTCAAATCTTGCTTGGTGTTCAGGTCTTCCTTGGTGTCCAAGTCCTGCTTGGTGTGGATGAGTGATTCGGTGAGAAGTCCAGTAATGGATGGGCATGGAGATATGTGTTCGGCGCATTGCCCAAGGGCCAACGTTGGCGGTCATGGTGCATGTGAACGGCACATGGGGGTTGCGGCCGGAACATGTACAGTGTACAGTAGTACCCCACCAACCCCGCCAAGCCCTGCCACCCCCGCTATCGGATAGCCGACGATATCCGGGCCAGCCCGGCCTTGCTGTCTCTCCCTCCTCGCCCACCAAAAACCAAGTCTCCGCAGCATGCCGGCGGGCTTATCCTTATCCTATCCTTATCCTTATACTTATCCTTATCCGTCGAGAAGCCGGTTGTGGACTCTCTCAAACAAAGTATCCCGGCCATCGCAGCTGCTTTTTGCGGAACAATCTCCCAGGATGAGTTTCTGCAAGAGCAGCGAGCTCGGGTCGCCAATCAAGATCGACGAGGCCGAAGACTACATTTCCGGCTACGTCCTCATGAACGACTGGTCTGTCCGCGACGTCCAGGCGTGGGAGTATGTCCCCTCGGACCGTTCAATTCGGAAAACTTTGCTACAACCATCAGCCCGTGGGTCGTGCTTGCGGACGCTCTGGAGTCCTTCAAGATCCCGGCGATGTATCTCGAGGTTCACTGAGGTTAATAGAGAAGAAGAGGCGGATATTGTAGTAAGCGATTCAGATCCTGACTGTGTCATTGTTGCGGTGCGCAAGCGGCCATCAGGCATAGAAGCCGGCGTTTTCGTAATAGTCTTCCCTACCTGTCTCGCTTTCCTACCTGTCTCGCTTCCCCGCGGTTCACGTTACTTCTTGTTAGCTCATGTATCTCTGACAATACAACAGAGCTGTTGGGGATGAAGAGGTGCACTTACGGCCAGAGCGTTGCCACAACAGATGGTGGACTGCGCGCAGTCCGGTGTTGATGTTGTGCGAGTTTTTCTTAAACTCGTAGACGGCAGGGGGCGCCTGAGGAGGGCAAGTTCGCGCATGAGGAATATGTCGTGCGCCCTTCGAGCCCGACACCACGTCCGCGGCGTGGGAGAGCCTCGATCGCGGCAGTGTTTGCGACTGGCAAGTGCGCAAGCTTGGACAGATCGGCAGAAATGATGGGTTGTGCATCAGCGGAGGGGTTAGCAATGGTGGTAGGCAGCGGGAGAGAGCTTCTAGCGAGGCGTCTGCAGCAGGGATAGCTGGAGACCTACTTATGGAACGAATGACAAAGAAGCCGAGAGATGCGACGATGACGGAGAAGATCCTATTGGAGTCGTATCGTCTGGTCAAACCACTGGGGTTGCGGTATTGAGCGCTGAAGGAGATGAACGGCTTGAAGACTTAGCTATGGCTTCTTTCCAGTAGCATTAAGGTAAGCCGATTCTCTACATTCGATACCCGTTCATTGCGAAAATTGATCTAGACAGTTTCTCTAACCCTGCTTCTGTCCTGATTCTCGTGCCGTCTAGAATGAGATAGTTCTTCTCGGGCGTGCGCCCAGGCCTTGGGGCGCTATAAAGTTTGTAGCCACGGATTTGAACATTGCAAACCGGCTACATGGATTGCTCCATCGTGAGCACCCAAGATGGAGTACTAATGTAGTAAGCCACAAGTACATCTGTGTATCCTCGTCCGTCGAGGACAGATCGGAACAGGGTGTTGTCGCCATTAGTTGCATATTCCGCATTTGGCCTGGTTACTGATTTCCTTGGGCTCTGATGCGGAAAGGTTGCGAAGATCATAGTCTATCCTAGCCTTTCTAGGCGAGCTGCGTTAAGTCATTGAATATAGGCGAGCTGAGGTCCCGGGACGACGTTTCCGACCTGCCATGCTCTGTATCGCATTGCATACAGCGAATCAGAGCATTTTTCTCCTAGTTAAAGTTCCGGTTATGCGTGGCGTGATTGTTAAGTGGCCCCCGCATTCCGCTTCTATGCTTTTGCGGAGACTAGCCAGGCACATCGTACAGCTCGAAATCCCCACATTTGCCCTTTTGAGCTCTTCTCCTCCCGTCAAGCTTTCTACATCTGTACAATCTTCGTTAGTGCTTCTGTTCCGTCACACATGACGGACCCTTCTATAAGGTACGCTTTCCCATGTAGCTGCGATGTGCCATTTATTGAATGCGTCAGCGGCTCCTGATTTCCTTTACATAACAGAACTTCGTGTTCTGCCGTATGCGCAGCGATGCCGGAGACAGTGGCTTATTGTTAGCGAGCCAAGGCTGTTGCTGATCGCATGAAACCGTGGTTCAGAGGGAATGGTGAGCGAAAGATAGCAAGCATCGACAGCAACGCGTACAGAAACGTGGCGATCGTCCAAGTCTGGAAGCGGCAAATTGCACTTTTTCATTTGCTCTCACATCGTGATACCCTCTTGTCGGCTGATTCATTACTCCAGTACTCTAACTAAGGCCTTAGGATGAGTTTGCATGTCAGGATGAGAGCAATTGCTTTGCGGGAGAACGACGTAACAAAGTGGACGAGTCATGAGAATCGTCTAAGATAAATAGACGCCTTAAGCCGATCCACAGCTGATTCGGAAGACTTCCTCGGTATGAATGTCTCGAATGCGTTGTAGTTATTCACTGACAGCCGCGGTCAACTTCATTTCCTTGCGGAGTATGTTAGCTGCGACCTGATTGCGGAACGGACTTCTGCTGGCTCACCTCCACGACTTTTTCTTCCGAGCAACGTCAAGCCGCTTATTACCCTGCATCATGCACATCAGCCCTGCTCTACACAGGGATCAGGTAGCCAGCTTCAGCTCTGCCTCCTGTCCGGACAGCGGCACGAGCAGTGGGATGATGCATCATATCCTTACATCCAGGTATCCCCGTTGTATGCAGATGTGGAAACGGCCCACCCCGTAAGTGTACTCAATATTTCGACGTCCAGCCAGCCTCGCGAGCCTCCTGCTCAGAGGTTGCTTTGAGGCGTAAGTCTGGATCTCTTACGCAGGCTTCTCAAGCGTCCCAACTGGATCAGTTGCATGGCTCCAGATCTCTAACCTCAGCTGAGTTCAGAATCATCCTTGCATGTAGGCAACGCCATGGTTGACATGTGGAGGGACGAGGACGAGAAGCCGTATTCCTGCATGTCTTGGGGCCTACACACGATCCCTCGTTGAGAACTTGTCCTGCATGCCTCGCTCATGTAAGGAAACGCCTGTGTGCGCTGGGCGCTGCTGATCCCAATCGTACCACGTACACATCTCGACCATACTGCTGCTTGGCAATGTCAGGCCATCTCTCCGGTGTAGCCGATCTGGCGCTGCTCTCTCAGCTCTACCGTGTGTCTTTCGGCTTGCAGTACACATTTCCACTGGAGATGGCTATGATACAACAGCATGTTGATCAGTGTAGACGATCCTCCAGGAGCGGACATTAGAGCCAGGTTGTCCCTAGGAAGAAGAAGCATGAGCAGCTGCAGTTTAGCGAACATGCAGATGGCCAGACCATCCCAAAGTCCACCATAAGCAGCGTCGAGAGTTATATAAGGTGTCCGTGACTCCCTCCATGTGCTCCTCATCTCCTTCAACATCAACATTCCCAAGCCAGTAAATTAGCCATCACTTCCAACTATTTCTATCGTTCTCAATCAAGAGCACTTTCGCCAAATCAACAATATGCAGTTCAAGCTTTTCACTCTTGCCGCTATCTTCGCCACGGCAGCTCTCGCTGCTCCTGCTCCCGAAGCCAACAGCCCGCCTCCCAAGCCCGCAAAGCCGAGTCCTCCATCGGGACCCGTTGTCATCCAAACCAACCAGTGTGGTAACGGTGCTACGCCATACTGCTGCAATACCGACAACAAGGGCCAGTACACTACCTGCAAATCCATGAGCTCCGGTTCTACATGCGGTTCAACTACAGTTTGCTGCAATGCCCAGAATGTGAGTCCACATGGTGTGACTATCCCTTTAGATATGGTGTTAATCGCCGTCTTCCAGAGCATTCAACTTTGTCTTGGGGGCGCCACCATCCAGCTGTGAGGTAGGCAGCAGCATGCCCGACTTCCTCGATCTCAACGATTGGGCGCGGGTCGTCAGCGCCAGCAGTCGCAGGTCAACAATCGTCGATTGGAGGTTGGGCTTGTAGTTGGAAGTGGTAAAGGGTTGACGATGGGCGGAAACCGAAGGATTGCTTGGAGTGACTGCTATCTACCCGTTCGTTTATCGTACTCGATCACTCCTTAGGTAGTTGCTACGCACAATGTTAGCTGGGTGTTTCTATGATCTTTGAGCCCTCCTGATTGTATTTTTGCAAAGCAGATGGAGGTAGTGCTGACCAGTCCTGATATACATGAATGTTACTGGCCAGGTCTTTCGGACGTTCCTCCAGGACGGAGATGAAGTCAATCTGCTTGGCGTGGCTAGAGAAGTTGAACCCCCTGGTAAGCTTTGGAGGTTGCAAGGGCACGATATTGCCCGCCCATGATTTCTAACAGAAGTTTCATGTACCAGTCGTAGTTCGAGGATTGGAAGTTGTGGATTCCTATATGCTCAAGCAAATGATTTATTTGACAATGGTAATCTGAATGACTACAGCACTCATCTCCCTACTAGCCAACATCCAACGAGCGCCCTATACCGTAGAGGACCCCATTCCCTCCCGCCATCCCCGCCTCCGCCCCCGCCCTCCACCAGGCAATCCCCAACCCCCATATCACCTCAATTCCTCCGGACAATCCGGTTGCCTCTGCCAATTCGCCCTCTCGAAACTCCTCCGCCCCTGCGATCCTCTATAAACCCTTCCGGTCGGAAACGCGCTCACATCAACCCTATACCTCAGCGCGTCCCACACCGCAGGGTTCCAAGCAAATATCAGCCAAGCCGACCTCATCGCCAACCGAGAACCTGCACGCCGTCCCCGTGCCACGGGAACCCGGCGGCCATGAACTCGCGCGCCCTATGCGTTCGCGTCCATGGCGCTCCCGATCTTCTTGAGCACTTGTCCGAGGCGAGCGTGTTGACTAGCGCGCGCGCCAAAGTGCGCGCCTGGCGGCGTCGGCGCGGGCTGGTAGCAGCGGTGGTGTGCTGGGGTATGCTTCCTCGAGGTATTCGAGCGCGGCGATGGACTGGGTGATGAGGAGGGGCGAGGGCCCCGTGTGGACCTCGAGCACGGGCACGGTGAGGGACGGGTTCAGGCTCGCGTGGCTTGCGGTGAGGTGCTGGCCGTCTTTGATGTTGATGTAGCGGGGTGTGTAGGGGATTTGTTTGAGGTCGAGGACGATTCGAAGGCGGGCGGAGCAGGAGGAGCGGTGGTAGCCGTGCAGGATAAAGGAGTCGGACATGGTGGCAGGTGGTTCTTGTCGATGGGTGTTGGTTTGGAGAAGAATTGGAAGGGGCGAGGTGTTGGAAGGGATCGCTCTTGAGCACTCTGGACGATAGAGGGCCTCCGGCATTGATATATAGGCACGGGAACGAATGGAACTTGGGACGTACGATGAAGCCGCGGATAGCCACGGAGTTTGGATTGGAACGGTCACGGTCTATATAAGGATATCTATAACGATTCACGAATCGAGTCCAGCTTCAGTGCTGGCTGACAAGTTACTTCGACCCGTTGACGCCGTTCGTGGACCCATTGACGCCATTTGTGGTGCCGTCAGTGTTGGTGAGTGTGTTCGGAATGTCGTACTTGTACTTCTCCTCGCGTTCCTGTAGAAAGCGTTAGATGGAGTCACACAACACTCGCGCGATGGTCTCGCTTACCCAGTACTTGTTGAAACCCACACCCTCGCACACTTCCGAGTAGCTCAAGATCATGGGCGGCGCGCCCTCCGTCATACTCTTCTTCAACGCCTCCAGAGTCTCTCTAATGGACTTGAGCTTAGCTGCCACCAGTGTCCACGGGTACGCCACAGCGCAGAAGCCGAGCTCGGCGAGATCCTTGGCGGAAAGGTTCTCCGTCTTTCCACCCTCGATGATGTTTGCGAAAGTGGGGAGCCCGAGCTCCTCGACGCACCTGCGCATCGAGTCGCGGTCCGGCAGGGCCTCAACGAAGACGGCATCGACACCGATCCTCTTGAACTCCTTTGCTCTTGCCATTGCCTCTTCCCAGCCGTGCATCAGGGCGTCTGTTCTCGCGAGGACGAAGATGTCTCTGCCTTCGTCGCGGGCGTCGCAGGCAGCTTGGATACGGGCGAATGCTTCGCCGCGGGACACGACCGCCTTTCCTTTCGTGTGGCCACATCCTGGACTTGGTGTTAGTGGCGCTTGTCCGTGAGGGCATGGGTATCTTGCAGCTTACTCTTTGGCCATGTCTGGTCCTCAATCATAATACCCGCTGCACCGGCCTGAGCGTAGCACTCGACTGTCCTCTTGACGTTCATAGGGCTGCCGTATCCGGTATCACCGTCCGCCATGACTGGTACGGTGCACTGTCTCGTGGCCTCCTGGATCTTGTCGCACATCTCTGCCATCGCAATGTATCCAGTGTCTGGCAACCCGTACGAGCTAGCCACTGGGTAACCGGCCAAGAACACCATTGGGAAACCTGCTTCCTCGACCAAACGCGAGGAGAGGCCGTCGTAGGAGCAGCAGTGGGCGAGAATCTTAGAGGGATCCTGGTGGGCTTCGAGCATCATGGTTCTGAGCCGGGAGGCTTGGATGGAGGGATCTTGCCGCGGACATTCTTCAGTTCGAGGTTGACGTCCTGTGTGACGCCCTGCTTGCCGGGCTTTGTGTTGTTGGGGACATCGAAGCGGAACGGGTACTCGACGGTGTTGACGATGGACTTGGACATTTTGAGCTTGGGTATATGGGATGGAGAATCGTTATTGGGGAATAGGTCTTGGGATGTGTTTGATCTGGGCATTCAGGAGCGGCTCGAAAAGTGTTTTATATGTCAACAAAGGTGCCACGAACCCCGCAGCTCCATTCAGAACACGGTTGCCTCATGGAGGCGAGCCGGGAGTTGCCTGACTGGGCATACCAGATGCGGAGAACTGCGGATACTGCAGGATGCCAATAGCGCGGTGGATCCGCGCCATTGTGATGGGGTCTGGATAGGGAACAACAAATTACCCCGGCCTTAGGGAGCGGAAGCCGGTACTTCTCCGCGATTCTGGGCTCCCAACTTGCGGGGCCCCGTCTGCCCCAGTTTCTGCACCGATCGGCTCCCAACGGACCTGTTGCAGGAGTAGTCTGTGCCTTAGGAAGACTACAAAAGGAGGTGAAGCGTCGAGTCTCCGTTCACGTCGACAACCACTTGTACATCTTCCGACCCATCTCATCACATCACATTCACTATGGCTTCTTCTGGTCTAGATCAAGTCAAGAGATCAGAGGTTGAGATGATTGACACTTTGGACGACCATAAGGACGTCGAGTTGGCTCAGCACACCGTGTCTGAAAGTCGCAATGCCTACATTCGGAAGCAGGTATCATCAGCATCCCGGTTCCAAAATCGCAAGTAATGCTCTGCTGACCTCTACCAGTTTGATCGTAGAGTGTTACCCATTGTCTGCGTTCTCTACGTGCTGTCGTATCTCGATCGCGGCAACATAGGCAATGCAAAAACAGCGGGAGCGGACGTGGCCCTGCATCTCAACAGCGACCAGTGGGCTTGGGTGCTCAACTCCTTCTATATATGCTACGTCCTTTTCGAATGGAGCAATTTCCTGTGGAAAATCTTCCCGGCTCACATCTACGTGGCTGTGCTCTGTGTCTGGTGAGCACAATATCCATCCAGGATGAGGATGTAGATACTGATACAACTCAGCTGGGGAGCTTGTGCCATGGCTTCGGGCGCTGTGAGTCATCCCTTTGTCTGGCATCGTTGCTTTTGTTGACCCTACTACAGGCGCACAACATGGCGGCCCTCGTAGCATGCCGATGCCTTTTGGGCGTATTCGAAGCTGGCTTTGGCGCCGGTGCTCCATACTATCTATCGCTCTTCTACCAGCGCCGCGAACTAGGCTTTCGAGTGTCCATTCTGCTTGGCATGTCACCGTTGGCAAACTGTTTTGCTTCTGCGCTCGCGTACGGAATTACACAGGCCAAAGGCACCATCGAACCGTGGCGCTTGCTATTCATCATTGGTAAGCTTGGCAACCCAAAACCATGCGAAGTCGTTGCTAATAGAACAAAAGAGGGAATACCGACAGTGGCCATCGCACCCTTTGTGTGGTTTTTCTTGGCAGATTCGCCAGAAAAGGCCAAGTTCCTCAAAGAAGATGAACAGACCCAGGCACTCGAGCGCTTGGAGACTGTTGACCGCACTGCGAAAAACAAGCTCCAATGGCAGCAAATCGTCAGCGGACTGGGCGATTATCAAAACTATTTTCACACAGTGATGCACTTTTGTTGCAACTTCTCTTTTGCGGTATGGTGTATTGCTTCGTTCGGACCGGAAGCGTGTGTAGCTGACAGTCTTCCCACAGGGTCTATCGAATTTCCTGCCCACAATCGTCAAAGACATGGGTTACAGCTCTATCACGGCACAGGGTCTGACTGCACCTCCGTACTTTGCCAGCTTCCTGTGCTGTGTTGCGGTCGCATACCTGTCCGACAGATACGGCAAGAGAGGTTACATCATAGCATTTTGTTCCGCAGTTGGGGGTGTAGGATATCTCCTCCTAACTTGCATTAGAGACGAGTCGAACACGGGAGCCCGATACGCTGGCATTTGGCTAGCGTGTTGTGGTGTATTCCCTTCCCTTTGCATCAACATTACCTGGCTTCTCAACAACCAGCAGGGGCACTCAAAGCGAGGTGCAGGATTGGCTCTTTTGGCAATCTTCGGCCAGTGCAGCTCATTTGTCAGCAGCGTTCTGTTCCCCAAGAAAGATGCGTAAGTGAGATGCCAATGCTGTCACCTGCTCCGACTGACATTGATTGACAGTCCCTTCTACACTAAAGGTGTCGCTGTTGGATGCGCTTTGACATTCCTCATCACAATTCTGTCTCTCACGCTTCATTTCCTACTGACTTGGGAGAACAAGAAGCGTGATCGCCTTTATGGGCCAGTGGATGACACTCTGCGCTTGGACGTGACCTACGGTGGTGACAAGAACCCCAACTTCCGCTACCTGACCTAGAAGGGTAGACTGAGTTGCTCAAAGTCTTGTTTTGAAAGCAGGCTCTGGGAGAAAAAGGGTTTAGAGGTGGCAGAACTCGGGGGCAAAGAGGATATGACGATGCCGGCTTATGGGTTTGGGCGGACCTTCTGTTGTCTTTCGTGTCTATAGTCCGCGTTATCGCCGGTTCGAATTGCACTTTACGGCCAACTTGAAGGCTCAGACTCTGCGAAGGTCACGGGTTTACCGCCACCCTTGCCACGGACTTTGTGAGCGTCTGGAGTGAACAAATCGTGTGCAGGTTTGGACCACGTAAACCGCGGTTCAGAGTTTTGTACCCTAGCGCGCTAGAGGGCCCGGGCGTGGGACTAGGCGTGAGGCTAGGCGCAGGGTCTCGCCGGGCGGAGGATGCGGGGTTCCTCCAATAGCCGCGGGTATGATTACCGACGCGGATATCCACGCATCGACACTTTTCTCGCCGGGTCCGCTTCACGTAACGCCGGTCTCAATTCCCGTGTGCGCATTAATGGACAGGCCTTCGACAGAACACCAACGCGCGTACAAAGCATGCATCCCTTGCAGAAAGAGAAAGGCCCGCTGCGACTTGGATGGCGCAAGTGGCCCGCCTTGTGTGAGATGTCGTAGAGAGCTTAGGGAGTGCGTCTTCAGCGCCGAAAGGTCCTATAACAGGAAGCGGAAGGCTAACGATGGATCCGGTATATCTAGTCTGCGCGTTGCCTTCCTACGTATCAGCAACTTCTCTGACACGGTGTCTTAGTTGCGGCTGCTTCAGACGGTGCTGCTCAAGATGATCAGTCCGTTCCCCGTCGACCATCACCATTCTCCCCAAGCGCCGGTATGAGTCGAGGTAGTGGTCGAGAGAGTGTGGAGCAAATGAACCGTTTCTCAGTTGGAGGCGGAAGCGGTGCTTTGGATGGCAGATCATCTCCGCAAAGACAGGAACATCAGGCTGACGAACATGTTCCGGATCTTGCCCACTCTGTCATGAAGACGGTCCTCTCCAACGGCAACGATGCTCTGAATTTGCTGTTTGAAGCTGCCACGCAGGACCAGAGGAATGATCATGCAAGACATGCAGGTTTCGAGCCCCGGACGAACATGACTCCTGCGACCCCGTCAACAGCTTTCGCCGGGCACACACCAGTCGAACCGGTCACCATCTTGCCGGCAGCGCCTGACGTTCTCAAGCTTTGGAGGTCTAGTCGATTCGTAAAGATGGGTTGGGTCTCGGCCGAAGAGATTGTCACTTTCCTGGATCTGTAGGTCTTTCACAACCTTCCGAAAACTTTTGCCTTGCTCAACATTCCATACAGATTCTTCAGGAACATGGCTCCGTTTTCCCCTGTGCTGACGGATCACTACGCAAACCATTCCAACCACTACCATCTAATCACCAAGGAGCCTCTGCTTTGCTGTACCATCCTGATGATATCGTCCCGCCATCACATTCTGCCCGGAGCCGGAGGATCCTCTAGAGGTTACTTCATTCATGATCGGTTTTGGAGGCATTGTGAGCAGCTCGTCATGAGGTTGATGTTTGGCCAGGAAAAAGGATCCATAGCAAAGACGCGCACTCTGGGATCAATCGAAGCGTTTCTCCTGCTCTCAGAATGGCACCCGCGCGCCTTGCACTTCCCACCGGAGTCGGACGGTTGGGATTCTGATCTTCTGCTCACTTCTTCGGATGTGCTCGAATCAGACTCTAACAGGCCGGGCGGTCCACCCAACCGATGGCTGGAAGATGTGATTGAGCCCGCGAGGAGGTCGGACCGGATGTCTTGGATGTTGCTTGGGTGTGGGTTCTCCTTGGGAAACGAACTCCACATCTTTGACGGAGAAGACTACCAGAGAGGACTGAGTCCCGACGACGAGCTGACCAGATTGCGCACCGACAGGGCACGGAAGCTGCTGTACGTGTTCATGAACCAGCTTGCGTGTAGGTTAGGAACGATGTCAATGTTGCCCCAAACCCTGACTCATGCTGTCGATCGGCGATCGCGACCCGAAGACAGGGCTGATGCCAGCTGGGACAAATTCATGCACGCCTGGACGGATTTGACCAAACTCTTGAAATCTCTTTCGGAGATGGCTTTTCCTTCGAAGACATTCACCAACCAGTTGTTGCATAGTGGACGGTACGTCGGCCTCCTGGAGCACTTCCAGCCCTTACTCGAGAGGTGGCGGGAGAAATATCTCGACAGTAAGACTGCAGGTAAGCCCTTTTCCCCCTCTCTTTTATTTGCTGCAAGCGCAGAAGAGGCACAGCCAACGACATGTAGCAGGCATGCCCGAATCATACCTGGATCTGCTCTTCATCGAATACCAGTACGTCCGGATCTATTGCAACTCAATCGGGATGCAAGCCGTCTGCGAGAGGGCTGTCACAGTCTCGGGCAACGAACCAGCATCTCTCGACGGGTCAAGGACAACATTCGACGCAGGAGACCAAGGATACATCCAGGAAGTCATCGGAGGCAGCTGCGACATGTTGGAAAAAGTCATCAGTCTCGCAGATAAGAACACTCTACGATTCGCGCCTGTACGCGTCTTCATCCGGGCACTCACGTCATCCATATTCCTCCTGAAAGCAATCTGTCTCGGGATCCGAAACGGACAAGTCCGCACCGCTATCGACATCCTGCACCGCACCGCCCAGGCGCTCCGGACAAGCGTACCGGACGACATGCACCTCGTCAACAGCTACGCCGTACTCCTCGAACTGCACATCGACAGATTCCAGAAGAGCTTCCTGGCTTCAGTCAACAGGGCCATTCCCACCAGGCACAATACCCGGCAGGCTTCCATGGAGGCACAGGGTAGCAATGGCAATCGGCAGAGGCCGACGACTTCGAGGGAGAACAACTTGGGTGATGATTTCTCCCAAGTCGATTGGGATTCGCTAGGCTTGAACGATGATGGTAGTATCAGGGAGGACGACTGGTTTTCTTTGCCTTTTGATCCGGCAATGGCGCCGTTCGGATCTACCGGTACTTCTACGTTTCCGGTCGGGATAGATAACGACGGGTTAAGCTTTATCTGGAATCGGCTTATTTAGAGGAGTCATAACTAGTGCCATGTAGTCAATCCTTCACACGGTGTAGTGTCGTTTACAAGAACAGTCGCGGCTAGGTTCTCCGTCTACTCATTATCGAGTTTCTACGAAATGCCCTCCGCGTACTAAGTTAGTATATACTCTTCACTTTAATCGGTTTAGCCTTGATAATAACTATAAATCTACTAGATTTATCTAAATCACGATATAGAAGTTTCTCTATATAGTAATAGAAGAAACCTTAGATACGTAAGTAGCGTCCTAAATTAGCTCATAATCTCTATTTTTAGAGGTAGAAATACCGTTCGAGATATAAGCTTTGGTATAGACTTACTTGTCTAGTATAAAAGTAGCCACCATTAGTCATGATAGGGTTGGAAGTTAAGAAAACGAGTTTCGATATCTCGCTTCCCTACTTATCTCAGTTCCCTACGGATTACGTGACTTAGGAACTCTCCTCCTCTGAATCAGACAACATCCTCAGTTCCTCTCCCCACTGTTCAAACTCAAGCTTAGTTTTTTCAAACCCACGTACCAGCTCCGAAGAGATTCGAGGAACATCTCCCCACATAGTTCTCTTGAAGGAGCAACCTAAGCCGCCCGAGAACACAACCAAAAGTTTTCCGGCCTAAGTAGTTTAAGTTACGACTGTCATGATATGTTGTTATGCCGGACTGACCGTAGCCTCGTCGCTTCTCCATCCCTCTACACTCCGTCCTTCGTACCATTGAGCTTGCGACCCCAACACCCCAGCGCCCCTTAGTTCTGCATTCAACCCGAGATAGACAGATTTCTCTGCATTGTTCCAGGTTGTTAAAGTGTATTTTCTAGTCGCGTAGGTCTGGGTTATCACCCATAATCCATTCTCCTTCAAATCCCGCCATATTTGGCAGTCCATAGGAGCTCGTATGTTCTTCTCAACCCAATCTTTGAAGGGTCGCATGAGGTAGTATGCTTCGCGATTGATGGGAGGCAATGCCACCAGCACTCCGCCATATTTACTTGTCGAACTATATCTGATTCCCACTTTCGCGGCGAGAGGAATGTTTGTGGCTTCAGCCCTGCAGAGGATAGTCGTTAGTTGTGTGGACATCACAATGTTGCTGACGTACGTTACTTCAGCCTTCACCTCACAGGTTTCACTCATCACATGTTTGGTTGTCAGTGGACCCCATGCGATACTGTTGTTGGTGGGAGCTTTGTCTAAGTCCTCCGGCTTTGTAGGCTGGAGTCCATATCGCTTGAGTGATCCGGCTTCTGTGATGTTTCCTATTCTATTCCAATGGCCCGACCCGTCAAAGTATCCGCAATCGCCAATGCGGAGCTCAGCATTTGGAATCGGGTGATACAGAGCATAGTCTAGATCATGATGTCTCATGTGTTCCGCGTATAATGCATTCAAGGACATGATGTTGACAACAATGTCGATGAGATTTGTGAGAAAAGCCAGCGACGTATCTTGTTTCTTATGAGTCGAGTTGCGCTGCAAAGTCCACTTCTAGACCATGTCAGGATCAGAGGATAGTCAATGCCAACCACCACTGCTTGACATAGCGTATGATTCGAGGTTGGTGGCACCACGATTCGGAGGCCTTGGCTGTCATCTCATATCAGTTCTAAGTACCCCTTACGCTCTTACTGGCAACTTCGGTACCCTTCTCGACAAGCACAGAGCAATACCGCCAGAGGCCGGCGTGCGCTTGTTAACATCGAAGTGGTAGAGGAGACATTGGTTGCCTCGGACAAGAATGAGAAGTAACGTAAACCGCGGGAAGCTAGTTAGGTGGGGTAGTTGGTTCCCCAATCTCTACCCCTTCAACTCCATCAATCATCTACGTACCGTAACGATAATGCAATCAGAATCCGAGTCGCTATATACGTTTTTAGGCACTTTATCACTATCGCCTTCGAGTACTTCTTCAATTAGACGCTTGCGTAGTCGTTCACGTAGCTTTTTGCTTAATAACTCCGCTTTAGCTACCTTCGCTATTTCAAGTACTTCTTTTGTACTAAATATAAACCTCCCTTTTAATGCGACTTGCTTACCTTTCTTTCGAGTCTTTCGTATATTAAGAAGCTTCTCCTATTCTTCTACTTATTTGCGTAAAGTAACGAGCTTATTATACGTCGCTTTAAAAGCGTAAGTTATTTACTCTATATATTACTTTACTAGTAATAAAACGTTCTATATAGCCTTAATTATAGAAGTGAAAAGCGCGTTTACTTCGCGTAACTTAGTACTATTTAGTAGTAAGCTATTAAGTAGTAATAAGTCTAGATTTAGTTATTATAGTAGTATATATAGTTTTAAGTTCGCTATAGTTAGCTTTATAAGTAGCTTATTAAGTACTATTATAAGGCTTAAAGGCTAAAGGCTAGCGCCTCTCTATTTACTAAGAATATTATAAGTAGTAATTACCTTAACTTTCGCGCGTATATATATCTCCATTTATTTTACGTATAATATATAGTTAAAGTCAATTTATAAGGTAGTATTAGTCTCTAAAGTTAGCGTATACTTTAGTAGTATAAATACCCTAATATTAAATAGTTATAATAAATATAAATAGTAAGGTAGTAAGATAAATAAGTTAATTATATTCTCTATATAAAAGGTAATTACTTTTGCTATTATATAACTACTATAACTATTTATAATTAATGTTCTTTATATTATAAGGTCCTTTAATTACGTTAAGAACTCGAAAATTATAGTTAATTACTAGAGACTATAACTATTAAATATTTAGTTACTATTACTAGTTAAGAACTTTTAGTTTAAAGGCATATATCTAAGTACTTAAGTAGTATTAATATACTTAGCCTTAAAGATAATTAAGAGTAGTATAGCTTCTTTAATAGCGCTTATATACTTGATTATTATTATCTACTCTTAATAGCTTATAACTACCTTTTAGTTAAATATCTTATATATATTAACTAATACTCTTAACGTTTAATTTACTTTAATAATGAAGTTAGACTTATTTATATTATAGGCGCGCTTTAAAGGATAATTATATTATATAAATAGCTTTATTATTATATTAAATTACTTCTTTATAATATTATAACTTATTATATTAAAGTATACGCTCTTAATTTAACGAATCTATATACTTAAAATCTTAAGATAATAAATCTTAAAGTAGTCGAGTTACTTCTTACTAATTAGTTAAAGTAATAGTTATAAAGTTCTCGATAATTATACGCGTTTATATTAAACTTCTTTAACTATTTATATAACTAATATAAGCGAAGTTAAAAAACTAGTATATATAAGATATATAATCTATTAGACTAATATTATTTCTTTCGTATTTAAAAGGATTTACTCTATTTTATACGCTATAGCGCGTAAAGTATATCTAACTATATAACTCTATAGCATAATATTTAAAACGTTAAATGTAAGCGTAGCCTTATAAATCGATAAGTATTCTTTCTTTCTTATTATAAATATTACCTTTTAAATATTAGCTTCAAAATAGGCTAGTTTTATAAGTATAGAGTTACCTATAATAGGTAGTAATAATAATAGAAAATTAAAAGATTACGTTTAAGTAATTAACTACCTTACTTAATTAGCTTCCTTATAGTTTATATTATAAGTAATTAGACTTTATTATTAAGTTAAAAGCGTTAAAAAGTAGCTAGTTTTTATAAGAATTAGTAGTATTATAATACTTTTGCTAAGGTACTATATACTCTCTATAAAATCCCTATAAGAGCTAATAATAAGTAATTCTTTATATTCTTATATTATAAAGTATTTACTAGAAAATTATCTAGAAGATATAGTAAGTAAAGACTATATTATATCTTTAACTAAAGTTGTTATAAGTAGTTACATAATACCTAGGACTTACTTATAAAGCGGACTTATCCTACTTTATAAGGAAACTCGAGGCCCCTTAGAGAAAGATAATAATTAATCTCTACTATAATTAATCGAGTCCTAGCGTTCTATACGTTACTATAAACTACCCTTATAAAAGTAAATATTATTCTTTTATCTATAACTATTTACTATAAGTAAGTAATACTCTTCTTATAATAAATTTCCTTTATATTTCTTTAACTTTACTTAACTTAAGTTAAACTTAAAAGTATTTAGTATATTAAGGTAATATAAACTTAACTAGTACTATCTATATTTTACCCTTAAAATAAAGATATTACTAGTAGGTAAAATAGTTGTTATTTATAGATTTTTAAATATATTACTTACTTTACTATTAATATCTATAAGGAAGGATCCGAGTATATTTAAGGTTAAGTTTAAAGTAAGCGTAAAGGCTCCTAGCTTACTAAAAATTTCTAGGGCTAATTTAATACTACTAAGATACTAGTACTACTTTAAATTGTTATATGCCTACTAACGGACTATGCCGTAGTTGCTACTAAATAATGTTATGTTTTTATATTTAGCTAGAGCCTTACCGTTAAGATCGGTCCTCTTGTTAGTAATAATTTAATTACTACTTAGTAGGAGATTAGTCTACTAGTCTCCCTTCTTAATAGACTAGACGCTACCTTCTTTAGGTTGCATACTATAGGTTAGCTTGTAGTGAGACTAGACGAATTGCTTGCTTTTATCCTCCATCTAGGAGTTGATTCCGAAAGTACTACTTGTTGTTCTTGTTAGCCTGTCGTCGGAGCTTTCGACTTCGAGCTCAACACACTCTCTTTCTTGAAGACAACATCCATCCAGTAATAGAAGAAGAAGTCGAAAAGCACCCTCCTTTGAGCGGTCGCATTGGAGGCTGTCTTTGAATGGTTCTTTAGGTCGCTGCGGTACCGAACAGCTACCGTTGATCCACCTATACCGCGTATCAGCGATGTTATTGCTGCAATTGATTGCGAGAGTAACGCAGCTAACCTCGGACATCTGTCCTCTCATCCGGTTTGTACCATGAGTCATTTCTGCCAGAAACTTCAAAAGTCGAGTCTCGCCGGACGCCATTCCCATCAGTTGAAGCGAGAGGTTTGATCTCTCCTAAAGTCCATGATGTCGTGTACCCAGAATCATGCGGTATCTTCTCTTGTATTTTTGGGGTAGGGTCTGCCTTGCCCAGATCGCCAAGCAAGCTGGTAAGCCAGAGGATGAAGGCCTGCTTCGAGAAAGCCATTACACCGTCGCCTCCGGTTGTTCCGGTGCTCGGTGTAAGGATAGTACTGAAGAACGGACGTTGAAACATTCCTTTTGGGGTATCGCTGTCCTCGAGGGTCACCTGGTCTGATTCTTTGTCTCGATATGTCACATGTCGAAGTTCAATGTCCCTTTGGTATACGCTTGGTCTGCAGAGTCTATTGAAGGAGTGCTAGACAAATCGAATCTGCGAGTCCGCGACTCAGTACAAGTGCAATCATTTCCCACTCTAGTCTATCATTGCTGTGGCGGTTTGGCAAGGAAAGGGATCGACATAGGTGTACGTACCGTCTTGGAATGAAGTACGTCGGAGTAGCAGTGGGCAATTTGAGATTGGCATTCACTTCTTCCAGCGTTGGTGGCTTCGCTGAAATTCCGTAGCCAAGGACGTACGGAGAGTCGGCGCTGGGTAGACCTTGCGATGCTTTATGCAGAGCGTCGAAGTCTTTCGACACTCTCGCTGCCATCGTGGCTTGTACAACATTGGATGCAGGCTCGCCGTCTTTGCCGACCACAGAGAATGTGTCAGGGACTTTCGATTCTTCGAAAAAGCAGAATATTGAAGCGGCCGTAAATTTTGCCGAGTCAATCGCTTGAAATTTGGTCTCGGCTTCTGGAGTCAGTGTGGTTGGGTCTTGCGAGTTCTGAGATTTGCCAACCACCAGAGAGGAGGATCGCGTTAGCCGTGTGCAGAAACCGTCAAAGACTTGAATGTATCATACATGCTTGGATGTCGAGACCAGTCGCACGCAACGAGACCTCCCAGGTCATCTTCCAGCCGTCGATCTCGGCTTTAACGTCGCCATACTGATCGTCGTGATATTGCAACCAACTGTGTGACAACCCATCGGCAGGTTGTTTTGCCGAGTCTTCTCCTACAGCTTTCGCGAGGTCGGCAGACCACGGCTCTGCCTTGAAAGGAATCGTCGTGATCACAATATGGCGTTTATTTGCAGATGGAAACGTAAATTGCGGGCAGTCAATGTGAGCCCTGATACCCGTGTGGAAGTTGGAAGGTGCAGTAGGTTGGTTGACGACTTCGATGTCTGGTGGAGGCGGCTCCATTTTCTGAGGAGCCTCTCGAGGCGGGAAGATCGTCAAATTGTGGTTGATGTAGTATTGGGGCTGCGGAGGTGGTGCGAAACCACGTTTAGAGCTGCTGAATACAATGACAGCTTGACCGAGTTGAACGCGGAGAAGATCTCTGTCCACCCCGCTCAGCGGGAGTTGCGGCTCATGTCGGATGTCAAGGACAAAGACAACCTCGAAGATATGGCTGACAAGGATGGAAAGCGTATTTTCCAAGGGGTAGATGAAGAAAAGTTTTCTCAGTCAGCGCATCATGTTTGCGACTAATGAATACAGCAAATCATCAAGTGATACTTCTTCTAGCACGACTAAAGAGAAGGTGATCTGAAAGTCCCCGGGACAGGGTCATCGGATGAATGCTGGTGGAACCAGGCAACCAACGCTATTGCAGGCTTTTTGGCGATAACATTGAGGGCATCAAAGCCGGCGTCAAGGCCATCGTCAAGTGTGCAATCACCGTCCTTGGACCAACCTGGAAATTCGTTGTTTCGATCGGCGGTGAGATTTTAAGCTTTGCTTGGAAAGGCCTCGGTTTTTGCTCAAGGGTATTGGTGCCTGCCTCAAGTTCCTAGGAATTCCGACAGAGGTTTTGAATGATTGGCTTTCCCATCTCTTCGATGGCACATCGACCAACGAGACGCAAGATGCAAGTCTGAAGCAGCGCTGATTTGTAACTGTCACTGACCTATCCAGGTACTCATCGGATTAGCGAAGGGTTCCATAACTGTTTGCAAGAATTTCGTCGGAGCAAGTCGCGCAAGCGTAAAGGACCTCTTCGTTGACGGCCGAGCATTCGCGAACAATGTTTCCAAAGATCAGAGGCTGCCTTCAGACAAGCCGGCATCAGGAGGTGACTCGCTCCTATCTAAGATAATGAACAATCCGATCATGAAAACGCTGCTCTCGTTTGATCCGCTGTCCCGGGTCCTCGAAGCGATCATAGAGGAACTCCATATCACAATGCCGGATGTGACAGAGTTCGCAAACAAAATCGCGCAACATACTGGACAAGGAATTGACACCATTATTACCTGCCTTGAGGGCATCATACAGTCTCTTGTTGGCGCCCTAGGCAAGATTGCGGATGATCCATCGAATGTGCTGAACATCATACTGACCACCGTCTCCAACGACGTATGGAATCTGTTCGACGCAGTGAAAGGCATGTCACTTACCATTTGCGACATGCTTGTGGACATCTTCGACATGCTTGTCGAATTTGTGGAAGGTATTTGGGAAATCCCAGGCATCACCGATGCCTACGAAGACTTTACTGGACAAAAGTTCAGTCTGCTGGGCTTTGCGACGTACATAGCGGCCGCTTTGGATGAGGAGCCTGTAAGTCCAATGGATCACCGAAGCGCTTGTAAAATGTTTCGTGAAGGTGAAACTGATGCTCGCCACCCCCGAACAGGTACCACGCGAAGGCCTGATCTGCAGCTCTTTTGCCAGCCACGTTGGCGTCGGCTTATCCGCCTTCAAGTATGACTATGCTGGCGCCATGTTACTCTCGGCGGGAGACGCTGGGTCTATCATCTCCGAATGGGCCGCGGGCGATGACTGGTCCACCGAGAAATAGTGCGAAGAATGTCTTTCCGTTACGCGATTCATCAGTATCTGCACAGGATTTGTAGGAGTGGTCGCAGCTGATGCGAAGCAAGAGCAAGTGGCTGTTGTATGTGGAGTGGCGGATCTGGGATTAAGTACCGTTGGGTTCGTTGGAGGTGAATTTATCGGCTTGGGATTCTTGCAGAGCTTACTCATGGTGTATACGACTACAACCATCATTGAGCGGATATGGACTCGTGCTCTTGCAGCATTTGACTTGTTGTATGCTATAATGCGGGCGGTACAGACGTTTCTTGGTCCTGACAATGCCCGGAATTACTCAGGGAAGACTGGGGAAGACTGAGGAAGACGAAACGCATCTTTGTCTGTTCTGAGCCCTGACGCAGGAAGTCGCTGATGTCACAAGCCTCCTACAAGTCTGGTAATGGAAGCGCGAAATGGCTTCACGAAAAGACACTGTCCTACTCACCCAGCCACTCCGGACCTAGCTTTGTGCTGGACCTAATGTTGTCGCCTTTCGCCTCTTTTGCTTTCAAATTCACTAAGCGTCCTTTGGCAAGATATCTAGGTTCTTAGGTCGAGAGAAGAACATGCACTGCGCAGGGAGCCTTCAGTACATCCTATACTTCCAATCTCCGAAGCCACCTCAAACATGCTATATCGGAGCAGAGCAATGCTGGGCCATGCGGCTTGTTCAGGAATGCGGTTTACAGTTGGGCTGAAACGCAAATCTCAGCCTTCGCTCAAGGACACTATGATGCATACAGCGCACATTGAGTAGAGCCAAGGCGCGATGGGTGACTTCGTGGAGCTTCTTCATGGCTGCAAAACGTCAGCAGTCCTCCTACCTGGGCCACAGATGATGTCCTTAAACTAGCAGTCGCTTGTCAGACTCAGACGTGCACCCTTCAGTGACTCAAGGTTTGGCTGGATGTGTTCAGTAGTGGCCGAATTTCCTGACCCTTGGAAGGTTTTTGCGCAGAGACCATCCAAGGTAGCCAGTTAATTGCCAGGAAAGGAATACGTACTTGAGCTTGACTCATGGTTGAAGCACGGTCCCGACGACACGCACGGAAACATCAATCTACCGGACATTGCGCTCACACCACTGGTTGCACTCACACAACTGACCCGATATTAGCGACAACTCGCGCACTGCCTAGAGCGGGTAGAAGATCAGAACGCTTGCGCAAGCGCTGCTGCTCTTCAAGCAGAACTCGTCACCTAATCAACTTCCCTACGGTTTACGTTATTGACAGGCGGGTTGGCGACAGTACTCCAGCTATATACCGTGCACACGCCTGGACGTTGGAATGCATAACCAGCCCACTGGACCACGACCACGGTCTCAATTCCAGAAAAGGCTGACAAATTCATCGCTCGCGTATTACATATCGCGCTTTGCGTTCGAGGCGCTCATCCTGGCTCATCGATCACCCTCCACTCTAGTGTCCTATGAATTACGCTTTGCAGCTGCTACCCAATCAGAGACAGCGTAGACGGCTGGGATGAGATATGCACTGAATTGAGGCGCACGGATATCGTGATGACGGGGAGATGTTTCCATCGAACCGGCTGAGGCTGCGTCCAATTGATAGCTTCGTCTGCCGCATAATTCCGGACCAAACTCTCCTAAAGTTCTCGATTTCCCATTCAGCAAGCTCCTGTCCACTTGTCGTCCCCCTTGTCATTGCAGACGACGGCAGGATGGAGACCGATTCCATCTGTGAAGTCAAGAATCTGCTGTATCGATGTCTCGTCTTTGGGATTGACTGTGAGGTCTGGCCGTAGAGCGGGTGAGACCTCTGCTTCTTGGATCTGCGTGAGGTCACGATTTCTGACCGCGACGACGCGATAACCAAGTGCCTTTGCGAATTGGATTCCAAGGAGACCCAAGGCTCCGATTCCGACGATTGCAAGCGTCTGACCCTTCTGCAGATTGGCCTCAAGGATACCGTTCCAGACTGTTGCACCAGCGCACATCATCGGCGCGGCTTCTATCATCGAAGTCAGTGGGACGTACCTGGCGAGGGAGCATTGACGACAGGTCTAGGATCTTAGACAGGAGAAGAGAGGAGAGAGTTGTAAGCGATCATACTTACGCTCGAAAGATACCTCTTCCGGGATCTTCACCACCGCTTCGTCATGAGCAAGCATATACTCGGCGAATCCTCCATCGGTACCGACAATGCCACACATTGTTCTATTGTCGCAGTAACGCGCCTTTGGTTTCTGGCCGAAAGTCGCTGAATACCACTTGCAGCCGCTGCAAGAGCCGCAAGGGTTTGTGAAGAGATAGACACCGACGCGATCTCCGACCTTCCATTCCCCAGAAACGTCAGGCCCAAGTGCGGCAATCGTGCCTGTCGGCTCATGCGATCCCGTATGTGGCAGCTTTGTCTTGAAGGCACCCTCGTAGACCATGTGGTCAGTATGACAAAAGCCAGACGCCACGAGCTGCACTAGTATCTCCTTCGAACATGGGACTGGAACTGGCACATCCTCGCATAACTTGTAGTTTTCGTTGAACTATACCGCGAATTATCAGGATTTCAATCCTTTTGTGAGATGGAGGACGTGAGTTGACTTACTTCCAGGAGCCTCAACGCTTTCATCTCTGAGGGCAAGTTCGAGGACATGGTTTCCCGTTGAAGAGACTACTAAAGGGTATATCAATCAGATTTGATCAGGACCTTGGGTCATTCCACGACTTGACCTGCTTGAGGTTCTGCCGGCATAATTTATACCTTCTTTGACGATGAACAGATGCATCGGGTTACTCACGAGGCGTGGCGTTCGAGTCGACGCCTCTGCAAGCTCGTCTGTTTAAGAGAAGGTAGACGAATCATTACCCAGACCATACAAGCCGGCTTAGCAGGTCGCCGCTAGACTGACCTCAGCTCCTATGAATTGTCTGCTCCACGCCTGCTCTGACTATCTTGCTCAAGTTAATGCCTTAGTACGATGCGTAAGCATGCGTTGCTTTCGCTTACGCAATGGTTCGGATATGAATAGTTGACGCCGGGAATGTGGCCAAACATAGTCAAAGTGTGACGCGAAGCTGCCAAGTGATATATACGTACGTAGTGTTCGAACGAGGCGTCGCATCTGCATCATGCTGCTTGCGCATCTCAGGCGCGGAATTAATTTGCTCAAGGAGGGGTAGTTCTTTCAAGAAGTGGTTGTGGCGTAGGGTTAGGTAAGGCTTGGGATTCCTGTGATAATTACAAAGGCCCGGAGTACGGTTGAAAGCGACCAGGCAATTCTCGTGGGATCAAAGATCGGCCAGAGGATCTACTGATTACGAAAGCAAGATGTGTGCTCTCGTAGCACACGCCCGGGTAAACACGGTAACATACTGACGAGTGTCATATGTGATGCTTCATTGCGATAGCTGCGTGCGCAAACCTTTCTGATGATTGCTAAGCGCTAATTGATTCCCAATTCGCAGCGTCTGTAACGTCGCAGGCGACTTACTCGTCTCCGTGTCGTTTATAAAAGCGTACACATCCCTGGTATGAACACCTGAGAGTGCAAAGCACACATCGCGTTCACAGTCCAGCACAAAACAACATGGCCGTCCCGCAATATTTCAAGGCTGCCGTCGTGCACGAGCCGAAAGCTCAGAATGTCATCTCTAATCGCTCACTGGCGCCACTGGGACCTGGCGAAGTTGCCATCAAAATCACTGTAACCGCTATCAATCCAGTCGACTGGAAGATGCGCGACTACAACAAATTCATCAGCGAGTATCCTGCTGTGCTGGGATCGGACGCTGCTGGAAGCGTTGCTGCTGTTGGACCGGATGTGACAGGTTTCGCAGTGGGCGATCGCGTCTTTTTCAAGGCATTATTGGGAAACATGGTTCTTCCACTTTCAACAGTACTGCAAGATGCCAGCGGCCCTCATCTCGAAAACACCAAACAACGTCAGTGATGATCACGCGGCTAGTATCAGTCTCGCCTTGATGGTCGATGCCGTTGCCTTTTACGACAAGAAAGGACGAGGATTGACAGTGCCGTGGGAAAAGGGGGCGAACAGGCCGGAGCCGGCAGAGCTGTGGTCATCATCGGGGGCGCTTCATCGGTCGGCCAATATGCCATTCAGCTCGCTAAATTCTCAGGATTCGAGAGAATCATCACCAACGCAAGCGCCACAAACTTTGACACCCTCAAGCGACTGGGCGCCCACGTAGTCTTGGACCGTAAGAACTCGGGTCCGGAAGATTTCAAGGCCGCGATCGGCGACGTACCCTTAGACTTCGTTTTCGACGCCATCTCAACAAAGGCCACACAGTGCATGGCCGTCCACATCGTTCAAGCTACAAAGGCAGAGGATTGCCCCGTCGTGACGGTGCATGTTATGTCCATCCAGCAGAGATCTACCCAGATGCTATCGCTTTGAGCCAGTCGCAGACACCCAACGTAGAAATGAAACAAGTGTTGGGTATTGGCAGCAACCCAGCTCTGCGATATCTGAGTGAGCCGTTGTTTGCGAAACTGGGAGGCGAGAACGGGTACATAGCCAGAGGTCTCATCACGCCAAATCGTCCACGCGTAGTTTCTGGAGGGCTGAACGCAGTGGAGGAGGCGCTTAGTTTGAACAGAAAGGGCGTTTCGGGTGAGAAAGTTGTGTTTCGACCGTTCGATATGTAGACACTCGGTGCGACATACGCATCAAAAATATTCGTCTCCGACTCTAGACTTTACTCACTGCCCTCGCAGTCCCTGCCTCTTCGTGCAGCTAGCAGGTGACCACTCTCTACTATACCTCCGTCAACCATCAATCGTCTCATAATGTAATGTTTCTATCATCTACACCACGAGGAAAGACGTTCTTAGCACAGATCAAGCCCTTCTTGCTTCCAAACATTTGAGCATTTCCATACTCATCAGCTCGTTGGCGACATTCAAACGACGAACGGCCTCGTCGGCCTGTCGGCAACACACGGTTGACGATCAACCTGACCGGCCCATCAACGCAAATACTCCATAGACACGGTAGCACCACGAGTAGCACTCTTCCCGTACGAGTAAAGTAGAGCATCGATCAAGGAAAACATCCGGATGTACAAAGTGGGGGTGCTTCTCGAAAGTGATGGGATAGGGTCTGGAATCATGAGGAGAAAGTATGCTCTGGTCTTCCGTCGCACACGGCACTCGGACCTGTCTCTGCAAAATGGCTGCAATTGCTCGAACGAGTGGTTTCCGACGAGTGACACGACGTACAAGAAGACGCATGTTCCAAGTTCACACGAGAACAAGTATCCCACGCCGGGCGACATTGCGGTCGTCAAGCCGAGTGGCCCGGCAGGCCGCGGGATCGAGGAGCGAAGCGACTACAGCGAGCATGCTTTCATTGTGAATGTAGCTGAGGTCATGCCAACGAAGAAACCCAACTCAGAGACTCGTGCTCATCTTCTAGCCTGGCCTCGTGTTCTTCCTGCATTTTAGGTCATGCCCACCACCTGCTCGGCCCCCTCCACTCCGCGCAGCCAGCATACGCGATCCTTCGTGAATTGCTCTACCCGCGGCCTTAAACTGGTTTCATGCAGGTTGAAGTCGTCGACGGTGCCGACGCGCAGGATGCTCTGGCCCGGGAAGGCCGAACCGACGCGGTACATGAGCGTGCCGCATGTCATGCAGAAGTAGTTGGTCATGAGGTTGCCCCTGCTGATGGTGCGAGACTGACCGAAAGCCTTCAGGTTCTCGCGGCCGCGAACGTGCCTCAGGTGCGTGTCCGCGACGGTGAAGTTGGTAGCGAACATGGAAGCGGTGATTTTGCGGCAATCGGTGCAGTTGCAGACGAAGGTGTTGATCAGGCCGTCCCCGTGGGTCGGCTGGAAATCGTCAGCGGTGCCGCAGGGAGATAGATACGGGATGCCCGAGTGGAAGTGATGGAAGTGATGAAGGAAAGTCGATGTACACGAGCAGAGATGCCTACAAATACCAATTGCACCGTGCCGCAGAAGCATGTGGCCGTCGCTTCGTCTTCGGTGGACCAGCCATCGGCTGCGAGCCCGGCCAACGGGAGGTATGGCTTGATTTTGTCGGCGGCGGCGGCCATTGATGTGTTCAAGTGGATTCGTCTACCGCTTGTATGACTCGAGTCACAGTCGATCTGATCAACGCGATACTTTGAGGTGAACGGGGCTGTAAAATCGTGCTTTTCCGTGCGTTCCAGATGGACGCTTTATACGCAGACCGCCGGAGCGGTGCACGCCAAAGCGATGCACGCCGGCTGACTAATTACTAAGCTCCGCACTCACCTCTCTACATACTCCGTAGTCTTCGGGGGACGTGGAGGGAACGACGTGCACCTCGATAGGCACGGCGATAGAGCCCGTAGAGTAGCTTTATGACAAAGCACGCTACTTAACGCGGTCGTAACTTAGCTAAGGTAGGAATTTAGTAAGCTAAGGTAGACTTACAAAATCTTAGTAAAGCCTAGCTTAGGTTAAACTTTATAGAAATCGCCAGACGTTTCCACCTACTATCTTAACTCTAACTAAGATACTTAATAGAGATATAAGTAAAAACTTATTTAAAATAATTAATAGATCTTAAAACTTAAAAGAATTAATTTATTAATATTAAAAAATATATAAAAACTAAAATCTTATAATATTTATAACTAATATAATTAATAATATAGTAAACTAAGCGAGGTAATAAACTACTTAAAATAATATTATATAAGAAAAGAAATTAAAGTTTATAGTTATATATATAAACGCTTAAAATTAAAGATTTTAAGTTAAATTTAAACTTTTTATTTATAACTTTATTTATTTACTAAATACTATATAATATATATAAAAGTTTTATTTATAAGTCTTCTTTATATTTATATTATATAAATCTTTATAAGATAATTTTATTATTATATATTATAAGATAGTAGCTATCTCGTCTAAATAAATAGTTATATAACTTATTAAACTAAGTAGAAAATCTCTTTATCCTAGCTACTATTATAAATAACTTAATTAATTAAAAAGTTACGGTTAGTTCTATTATATATTTAGTTATATTTAAGTACTTAGTTTAATTTTATAAGTTATATTTATTTTTACTAATAGTTTTTACTTTATATTTTTTAAAGTTTTTATTAAAATATCTACTCTTAAAAAATAGAAATCTTAGGTAAAGTTATTTAAAATAAGTTATAAAGTAATTCTTAAAGTTAATAAAAGTAAGTTAAATTATTTACTTTATTATCTTTTAAATTTATTAAGATTATAACGTAGTTTATAAGTAAACTAACTACCTAAGAAAGCTAGTTACCTTACTATAAAATTATACTTATTAACTTTTAACTATAATACTATAATAACGTAATATATAATATACTTATATTAAAGGCGTATTTTAACTTACTATCTTAACTATTAAATAAGATTAAATTAAGAGTAGAAGATATATTATAATAGCTTATAATATACTATAAAGTACGCTCTAAGACCGACGCGCTAGAGCCTTATTATAACGTAATTATAAGCCTAATTCGAAGAAGCTTATAAGACTAAAAGAAGAGGCGATTATTTAATATATACTAAAGTTAAACTCGAGAGGACTTACGCCTATAAGGGCTATAGTATAAGATATAGCTAATAATTTACTAATAGAATATAATAAAAAGCTAATAAGTAAGAACTAAGCTATAAACTTTATTAAGTATATACTTAAGCTTAAAACTCGATAGACTTATATATAATTACTAGTAAGTTCTTACTAAGAATCTACGAGTTATTAGGCCCTAGTTTACGCTTATATAGTTAGTTAAGAAAAAGTATAGTATAGTAGGGTAGCTACTAGATAGTTATAAGTTATTAGTTATATAAAAGTTACCTTAAGTTCCTACTTATTTAGTCCGTATATAAGATAGTTACTTATTTAATTAATAACTACTTTATTCTAGGTTTTACTATTATCTTATTATATACTACTATTTTTATTACTACTTATATAGCTTCCTTTTATAGTCTTAACTTAATCTAATATAAGGTTCTCCCTACTATAATAGTATTTAGAACTAAGATATCTATAACTTTAATAAGACTAGCTTTATAATAAGCGTTATTTTATCTTAGCTAATAATTATAGACTTAAAGAAATATACTAGTAAGTAAAAGAAAGTTTAACTAAGTAATTATAAGTAGGTTATAGTAATCTAGAGTATTAACTTAATAAGATAAGTAATCCTACTATTTATTATCTTTATAAGTAAGGTTTTAATATCTTCCTAATACGAGGAGATATTAATACTTTATAACTAGGTTTTTAAGGTTAATTCTAATAGTTAGATATTAAATTAGTTTACTATTATATAGTTAAAGTACTTTAATAAGTATATAAACGCGTACTATAGGTACGTACTAGCTACAAATTGTTAATAGTTATAAGAGCTATAATACGTACGTATTTTATAAATTTTATAAAAGAAAAATATTATCTTTCTTTATATACTTCCTTATTTATTATACTTACTATAGCTACTTAATATAAGTTACTTCTTACCGTTAAAGTAAGTATATAGTAATAAAATCTTAGGCTTAATATAGTTTAATACTAACTATATTAAGGAAGAAGCTTTCTTACTATAATAAAGTAACTTTTACTTCCCTACTACTACCCCTACTACTAAGTACTACTATATAACCTTATATTACGTAACTTACCCCTTTATATCTACCTTCTAAAGGACTATAGTTAGACATTTATTATTATTATAATAATAAGGACTAGAGATAACTACTTACTATTACTACCTTCTTACTTTATTATACTACTAGCCTTTAAAGTAACTTTTAATAAAGCGCTTATAAAGGAAAATATACGCGTAAGCTTTAGAGGTACTAGCCTAGTTTTATATAACTTAGAGACTATATTATTAAAGCTAAACGTAAAGCTTTATACGCTTATACTTACTATATTAAAGGATACCTTATAGGAAGTTAAAATACTAAGTAATACCCGCAAAATAAAGGCTTAATTAATACTTATTTACAATCGAATTTAAAGATATAAGAGCTCTTTACTTACCTTTATTATTAAAGTAGTTAATTAGTTTAATAAGAGGACTTAAAAGATAGCGTATAAAATAGTACTTATATATAAGGAAATAGTTAAGCTTTAATATTTAACTAAAGTAATAAGAAAGTATAAAAATCGTAAAAGGAAGTATATTTAAAGTAAGGAGATATTAATAGTAAGTAAAGTACTTAATTTAATTACCTTAAAGGAAGCTAGTAAGTAAAAGGAAAGTAAGAAGCTTATAAAGAAAGTTTATATAAAGGAATATTATAACTATTATAATAAGACTAACTATAACTCTTATACTTATAAAGTAGAAATTATAAATATAAAAGATAATAATAAGTTTAAGTAATACTTAAACGCTTTATAAAATATAATAACTTATTATAGTATTAAGTTATTTATATATAAAAGCGCGTAATTAAGTAAAGTAGTTAGCTTACTTAAGTAATTAACTTACTTATAAACTAAGTAATATATAAGATTTAATAGTTAATAAGGACGATAGTAGTAATAAGGGTACTAAATAGTCTATAAAGAAAGTATATATATAGAGGTACTATAGATATTATAATAAGACTAACTATAATATACGTACTTATACTATAAAAATAGTAAATCTAAATAATAGTAATACTTTTAAATAGTATTATAAACTAAAGTATGTTTTTATATAGTATTATAGTACGGAGGTAATAGTTTATAATAGTTATAATATTAGTAAGAGTAGACTACTTAGTAATAGTATACTATTATTACGGGTAGTTATATAACTCTTAGGACTTACTTACGAAGCGAACTCGTCCTACTTATAAGGGAACTTAAGGCCTATTTAGAGAAAGATAATAATTAGTTTCTACTATAATTTACTAAGTCCTAGCGTTCTATATATTACTATAAACTACTCTTATAACTACTCGGTAATAAAATACGTTATAACTTATAGTAATATAGTAATATTATCTTTAATATTAAAGGCTTATTTAAACTTACTAAAGTCTTTCTTCCTTTAATAAAAGTACTAAGGGACTAGTAATTTTATTTAAGGAAATAATATACTAATTAATTATAAAGTAATTATATAAGAGTTTTTAAAGTACTTATATATTCTTATTTATATAAGTAGTACTTAGTCTATTTATAAAAGTAAGTTTTTCTTTATAACTTAGTAAAATATATAATAGTAATAATATATTATACTTAGCTACAATTATATTATAATATATATTAAATACTATAAAGGTTAATAGTAAATAAGTAAATATAAAGAAAATATTTAATTTTTACTTATTTAATAAGTGACTTAATACTAAATTACCTCGTTTATATTATACTATTATAATAAGTCTTTTTGTAGTAATAGTTACTAAATATATTACTCTTATCATTTTTATAAGAAAAGATAAAGTAATATAAAGTTAAAAATAATTGAGTTATTATTTAAAGGAAACTAATACTTAAGTATATATACTTTGATATTACGTTTTAAACTAGTATTAAATAAGTATAACTATTATTAAGACTAAGTTTATAAATAATATAAACTATTTTAAAGTTAATAAATATAATAGAACTACTAAAGAAATAAGAGAAAATATTCGAGCTATAATAAGATAGTATAACTATAATATATATATAGTTAATAAGGCGTATTACGATATAGAAAAACGCGGAAGAAACGCGAAGGTGACGCGTAAGTCTATCTAGCTTCCTTGTTCGTTACGTTACTATATATCGGTAGTCAGTGCTACTATGTATAGGAGAGAAGTTGAGTAGCCCTTCCTATCGTTGATAGTAAATCTGCAGATAGTCGTCGAGCGTGCAGGACGTCTCCTAGATGTATGCACCGGCCTGCGCGATAGCTTAAGCAAGGCTACGAAGACTAGCGACAACCTGTCCTGCCGTTCTCGCTGTGTCCTTAACAACGTCTACCCGTCCATACGTTGTCTTATAGAGCAGAGCCTTGGCTTCATCTCCTACTATCGGTGCGAGCTCTTCGCATCCTACAGTGCAATACTGCTAGCAGCCTGGGTTCCGACTAGTGATGATGATGTCGCCTTACCCGCGGGTCGGGAAGTATTTTGTCAAAGTGACCTTGGGATTCTCGGCATCGTCGAACACCAACAGCCACGTATGCGATAGATTCGTCAATTATGTACTCCTGTTCTTCCTGTCCCGCCATAGAGGGCCCCTGACTTCCTACTCAGCATGCTATAACCGCTGCTCCTGGAATGTAGAAACTCCGGAGCGGCTGCAGACTTGTAGTCCTGCAAAATCGTAGTGCCGCAGATCAGCCTGCTGATAGCATTGTCGACTCGCTGTACGCAGCGTCCAACACAGCGTCCCAGTCACACTCACACTTCTCGTATAACACAGGGTCAGCCTGCGTCCCGACCTGCTCCCGTACAACATCCATAAAGTATTGAGTCATTTGCGGCGGCCCACAGATGTAGCACACGGCTGCACTCTGGATTGCTGCGTCTGCATTTCGGATGGCAAACGCATCCAGGACATCGCCGCGCAGCATACGTCTTGGCTCGAACCTCTCCCTTGGGACTGCCATGTCCATCAGCGCGCGGCTGGGGTGTCCGCTGAAGAAGAGAGATAGATGAATGACATCTGGGCACGCAGTGCGGATTGCTAGGAGTCTTCCAAGGCCGAGGATGTGTGCGACAGTCTGAGTGCTTGTAACATGAGCTGTGAACAGGAAGTGCACCTCTTCGGGCAGAGTGGCCGTCGCGTGCATCCGTGATAGCATAGAGATGAGGGATCTAAGGTGGATTAGCCGGTCGTGTTCTAGGGTTTGAGAGACGAACGCACGTAACGCCTTCGCCACCGGCAAGGAAGACAGCTCTACGCATCGCGTCCTAGACGTTGCAGTCTCATGCCTATATTGAACGATGCAAGCGTAACTCCACTCGCTATGTAGAGCTCGGCTCCCCAGAGCGATCGCCAAGCCCGCGGGGGCGATTTTCCTTAACATCCGGAGTAGTCGAGGGTTAGGATTAGGCCGGGCGTCGAAGGGACTTAGTCAAATTTCAAAATCTTCAACTTGGAGTACTTTCATCTATAACTCTGCGAATATTAGTCCTACAGAAAAACTTTGTATGTCGCAATTGTTCTTCTTAGCTAGATCTAAAACTTTACTATACATCGTTTTCTATAATTCCTACGTCTTGCGGAGTTATTTACAATTGTTCGTCGAAAGAGAAAGGAACAAAGATTTTGAAGTTCTTCGCCAAGACTAGACACTTTGGAGCATTGTGATTGGCCGCTTGAATTCAGGGTTCATGCCAAGGCTAGACAGTTTCGAGCCTTCTTATTGGCTAAAGTAGTCCTAACTCGATATCTCTACGAATATTACTTTTATAAAATAAGTCTATATATCGCAATTATTCTTCTTAGCTAGATCTAAAACTCTACTATATATTGTTTTTTATAATCCTTACGTCTTACGTAGTTATTTATAATTATTTATCGAAAGAGAAAGATAAAAAGATTTTAAAGTTCTTCGCTAAGACTAGATACTTTAAAGCATTATAATTAGCCTATCTACTTTAGAGTCCGGACTCTAATACTAAGACTAGATACTAGTAAGTATTATAATTAACTTATTTCCTTATATACTTTCTTAAGCTTTTAACTTTATATAAAAGGCTTTTTATACCTTCTAATTTATCCTCTCTCTTATTTCTACTTTATCTTAAATACTTATCCTAAATACTTAATAAGAACGTAAGTAAGAACTTATTATTTATTAGTACTAAGAAATACTTAGAGTTAAAGTTACCTTAATAGTTTATATTATAAAGGGTAGAAACTTATTATAAAAAGGCGTATATTCGCGTTTTATTTCCGCCTTAAAACTATCTTAAATTTAAATAGATTTATTGCATATATACGCCGTAGCTCTAGTCGTAATCTTAAAGTTAAAATCGTACGTTAAAGGGTACTTAGAGTTACGTTAAGGTTATAATTTAGAGGGTTTAATGTTTATATAAAGCGACTATACGACTATATAATAGCGCGACTACTAAGTTAATATAAAAGGTAAAGTAAATAACGTTAATTATTAATTAACTACGCGAAGAACGTAAATCTATATTAATACTAAAGGAATTACGTCGTATATAAGAGTCGCGCACTTATATTAAGTTAAGGAAATATATAGACTCTTATATAAAACGCGAATATAAAACTTATAAACTATTTTTATAACCTATTTACTATTATATTACGAGCGTTATAATAAGTTTAATAAAGCGTTTAATATTATCGGAGTAATAGATATTAGAGTAATAAATATTACGTAATACGTCAGTATTTACTAGAGTATAAAGTATTAGTTTATTAGGCGTATAAGTATAGAGTTTAGCCGCGCGAGATCGTCGCTTATTTTAAGGGTAAATAGTATAAAATAAGTTATAAAGAAGCGAAAGGTATTTCGTAAGAAGCTAGTACTTAATTTAAAGGGTTATAAGCTAGTCCTAGCTACTATTCTAGAAAACTATACTATAGTTTTTAGAGTTACTTTATAAATTCTAACCCTAGTACGAACTACTATCCTAGAAATTATAGTCTAGTTTTTATAGTCTAGTTTTTTACCTACTAATCGGGTTTTACTATTATAATTAGGCCTATACTAAGTGTACTTTAATACTTTCGTTTAAGGATAAAGAGAAATCCTACTAGTCGACAAAATAGCGGCGTTTTTAGAAACTATATTAAGTAACTACGTAGGCTCTAGTAATCTAGTATTATATAATCCTTAATATTAGATAGTAATATATATTCCCTATATAACTTATATAGTTCCTAGAGGCGAAGTAAAGAGATACTTAGTAGAGTAGTATAAAGATTAGCTATTAAAGTCCTATAAAGAGGCTATAATATACTACTTTTAGTTATACCTTACTTAACTTAATTAGGTTACTTTACTTAAGCTTAGTAATTCTCCGATTCCTAGTCTACTAGTATATAATAGTTTTAAGTATTAAGAGTATTAGTATCTCTATATAAGTAAGGTAAAGATAAAGGAATACTATCGAAATAACTATAAATAAGTAAAGGTAAAGGGCGCCTAGTAGGACATAGTAAGTATCTAGACCTTCTTTAGTAGGCTTTATAGGAAGTTCTTCGAGGTAAAGGTAGTCGAAAGTAACGAAGGAAGGTAAGTAAATTAGCGTTTAAAGCTTAAGTCTAACATCTAAGCTTTACTTAAAGAAGGTAAAAAGTAAGACTATAAAGAAGTAAAACGAGTAGCTTAGATTAATGTCGATTAGCTCGTAGTAAATAATACGCTATAAATAAGGAAGATATAGTAAGTAAAGAAGTTTTTAAGTAGAAATATCCTTACTATTATAACGTATAGTAGTAAGCCAAGTATAAAGGAGCGAAGCTTAAAGCTAATATAAGAGTCTATCGAGCGTATCTTTTAGCGTTATAAAGAGAATATTACTAGTTAGTATAAGAACGAGGAGGATAGTAACTTAGTACTAAGCTAGCTAAATAGTCCTTAATAGTAGAAGTTTAATCTTAAGCTATTTAGCGTCTATTATAAGTTATTAACGTACGTTAAATATACGAGCTATATAACTTAGATAATATATTACTTTATGCGACTATAGTACTTAGAGGATTAGTATAATTATAACTTATTAAGATAAGAGCGTAAGAAGCTATAGTAAATCTAGGACGTTATCGAGCCTAGCGAGGTAAATAGAGTAGCCTTAGACTCTTATATCTTTAATCTAAGCGTTCTATTATAAACTTGCGAAGCTAGAGCGAATTCGAAATTAGTAATTATTTACTTTAGTACTATACTAGGTATTAATAGCTAACGTAATAGATACTACCCCTTACCTAAGTATAGCTAAGCCCTAGTTATATTACTATATTACGTATAGCTATTATTATTCGAGTATACCTTACTAGTAACTATATACTTATAGATCGTTAACTTATACGTAACGTTTCTTAATATATATTACTTATAGCTCGTCGACGAGAGACTAACGCCGTTTTATTTTATTAATAACTTACTTACTTACGCTCTTACTACTAGTAGAAATATAAGTAGTAAACCTCGAGTATAGTAGTTTATAAACTAGTAGATAATAATTTATATAAGTTAACATCTCCCCTTAAGTAAGCTAAAAACGTTCGTTAATCGACTATATAATAATATAAAGGAAGTACTTTATAAAGATCTTATATTCTTACTCGATTCGTCCGAGATTAAATATATCGACTTATAAGAACTAGTTAACGATATAAACGATAGTATAGTTAGGAAGTTATTTATTAACGACTTACGTAATAACCTAGGTAAAGGGCGCAAGAAAATACTAACGAAGATAATAGTATTACTAAGTAAGGGTAGTTTCCTTTAGTAAGGCTTAGATAGACTAAAAGTAATAAGAAAGAAATAGAGTAAGTATTAAGTTTAATTAGAGCGTTTTCGAGTAATATTATTTCCTCTAGTATATATTTATAGTAAAGTCCTAGTACGAGGTATAGAGATCCTAACTATTCGCTATACTAATATAATATAAAATATACGTAATATCTTCGTCCTTAATAAATAAGTAATATAAGTAATAGTATATTATAAATCGTAAGCCTTAACTAAGTAATATAAAGTTATTTTACGCTTTCTACTAAGCCGAGTTAACTAACTACTCGTTACCTACCTCGCTAACGTACTACTATTTATAATTCTAATTAATTATAATAGTATTTCTTAGTCCTTTCGTAGCTTCCTTTAAGTAAATAGGAAAGGTATTTAAGAGACGCTAAAAGCGACGAAGTACCTAGCTAAAGAGATATCCGTTTATATAAGCTTTTAAATAACGATCTAGGACTACTAGTATATAGCTAAAGTAATCGACCGTAAGTATATATAAGGTCTCGTAAGTAACGTCGAAGATAACTTTAATAATATTTATAACTTAGTAATAGCTTATAACTTACAAATAGTTAATAACGTATATAAGATTAATACTTCGATACTATATAGTCTTACTACGCGCTCGATTAACGCCTTTTATACTATTATAAATTACTAGTACTAGTTCTTATATATTAATAGCCGATAGCTTAGTAATAGTAAAGGTAAGTATTACTACTTATTACTAACTAGTCCTTTACTTATAACTAAACGAGTACGAGTTAAATCGAAGACTAAAGATATCGTCGATATTTATATTACTTTAAAAGGCTACTTAGTCTAGGAAGTAACTTTCGAAGTAAGGAATAAAAGGAAGTAATTATAGTAGTTATAAAAGGTATTAGTCTTCTTATTATTATCTTACTAACTAGTAAAAGAAAGAGTCTAGTCTTTTAACTACTTATAAGCTTCCTTAATACTTAGATAACGATTATCGTTATTTTATTTCGTACGTTAGCTAGAGACCTACTAGTATAGTATCGAGGAGTTAGCCTAAGTTATAATTACTAAAGTAGTAAGTACTAGTAAATAGCGTAGATTACGATTATTAGCGCTAATATTACTATAAGCGAAGGCTTCCTTACCTTCGCCTTAGAACTATAAACTTAAAGCTAACTAGACTAGATTATAATTAATAAATACTATATTCCCTAATATTAGGCTCGTATCGACGGAAGCTAACTAAGCTTAACTACCTACGTACGATACTATATTAACTTATACTCCTAACTAGTATTATACTACTTAGCCTAAAGAAAGTACTTAGTAATATATTCCTCCTCGGGACTACTAAGTATAAGTTATAGTATATACGCGCAGTATAAACTAGCGGAATATTACTTACTAAGTATTAGTATATAAGGGGTAGGAGGTAAAGTAATAAGTATATAGCCTAGTATAGTAAGCGCGCGAAGGTCTACTAGAAGGTTACTAAGTTATTCTCTTTTATTAGAGTCGTTTAACTTATAAGTAAGTAGTTAAAGACTTAGACTACCGACTATATTATAGTAAGTTAAAGAGAAAGAAGTATTACTTATAGTATAAATAAATAAGTAGGAAAAGGTAATAGTTATAATAAGTATATTAGGAACTAATATCGACGTAACTAGGGTACGAGTAGTAGTATACTTAGAGCGTCTATATAGAGTTATTAACTTTATATAAGAAGTCGAGTATATAGGACGTAATAACGAGCCTATCGAAAGTATTATTATTATTAAAAGACGAGAAGTAAAGTTAGTATATTCCGAAGATAATAAGTAGTAAGACTAGAATTAAAAAGGACTAAAAGCGTTCTTAATGAGTTAATAGTACTATAAGTTAAAGCTAAGGGAAGTTATAAATAGTAAAGGGGTAGTATATAGTAATAATAAGGGCTAGAGTTATAACGTTTATAAAGGAAGGAGTTTAGATAAGAAGTAAAAAGAAGAGTTAAGTAAAAGGTATATAGAGTTAAAGAAGTAAGTAAAATAATAGTAAGAAAGGTACGAAGTAAGAGGTCGACTATAGGAGGAGTAAGTATAATAGCGTAAAAAAATAGTAAAAGATTAAGTATAGTATTATAGTTACTAAGTTAAAGTATATAATATATTAAGTTTATAAAGTAAGAAGAGCTTTGTACGAGATAAATAAGTACCCTATAGTAATTAAGGCGGTAGGAAGGTTATATAGAATACTATAGCAACTAATTAAGTATAAGGGGAGCTACTATTATTACTAGTACTTACTTCCGAGAAAGTAGTACTTATAGTACGTAAATAGGAAGTAATATAAAAGAGTAGACGTAATTATGCTAATAGTATTTACGAGTTAGGGGCTAAGTTAAACGTAAAAGGTACTATTAAGGGAAGTAGGAAGAGAGTTAATAAAGGAGTTAATATTATAAATAAGAAAGAAGATAAAGGTAATAGGAGATTAAGTAACGAACGTAGTATATATAGTTAGACTTATCTTAAACATAGTAGTAACTTAGATAAGGGAAGGGGCGGGAGTATAAGAAGGAGGGGACAAGTTAAGTAAGGGTTCGAAAGGGATAAATTTAGTATATAAATAGTATATAAATTAGTAAAAGACTTATAAATATATAATTTAATAGGAGTAAAGGGGAAAGAAAGAGGCAATATAGGTATAGGGCGAAGAAGAGGAGGTAAGGTTATTATAGACGAGTAAAGAAGTATAGGTAAGGTAGTTAAGGTAAGTTATAGTTAAGGAGCGAGTAGGGTTAGGGTTAGGGTTAGGGTTAGGGTTAGGGTTAGGGTTAGGGTTAGGGTTAGGGTTAGGGTTAGGGTTAGGG